>JBAMHW010000026.1:11491224-11511901 GCA_037177495.1 Rhadinocentrus ornatus | reverse complement strand
ACCAAGGGACATATATACAGAGGGAAACCAATTGGGAACAGGTGAAGTCAATCCAAAATCAAACCAGGTGAACTAACCATCCAGGGACAGAAAACAGTGAAAACTGAACTACACGTGCCAAAACCCCCAAAAACCTAACCCATGAACTAAACAGAAACTAAACATGACAAAAACCCAGAAATAACCCCGTGAGATCATGACAATAATGCTCTGACAAATTTATTCATGTGTGCAATATTTTGAGGATAGTAGAAATATCAGTCCACATACAGCAATGATCGTTTTTTTCCTGAAAAGATTACACCCAAGAGAAGAACATGAGGTAAAAAGTTGCATCATGGGCAGTCAGGGTTGTTTTTAGATCAACTTCCTGTGCCTTGAAACAGGCCAGTCTGGGGTGTCTGATATGGCCATTTATAGGCCGAGAGCATGACATCACTCTTCCCTCTATCTATATGCTGGGTGTGGTTAGCTGTGAAGAAATAACCCTACTGAAAACTCAAACTATCTCAGGAAATATCTCATAGCTCCCAAGGGATGTGTAGTCTGAGAGCTGGACTGATTGGACAGAGAAACCAGCGACACAGTCGAGTAGCAGTGTTTTCTGATGAGCAATACTTCCGCCACCTTTTCCACTTCTTCTACATATCTCTCTAACCCTTAATGCAATTTAATTAAGTTTGGAAGAGCTGTCGGTCCATCACAGTGGAAATCTATTTTCAGTTCAAGACAAAGACAACAGCCTTGACACCTCTCTCTAATGAAAAGTAATGAGCTGCTCAGAGGTACTTCATTATCTCTGTACTGCAGCTGATAAAACACAAAGCAAGCTTTAGTTGTGTGGCGCTTTACAGGAAAAGTGTGCATGCAAGAGGAGTGACGTGGTGTGGCATTTACCTTGATGTCCCACAGCACTGCAGACCACAGCCCAGTATAATAGCAAATGCCATGACAAAGGTGACCTCTTAAGCATTCATTTAATTTATTGCTGTCATGGCTTGTGGGTTTTGTTGGTTGGATTTGAAGCTCAGTTTTTTAAGTTTGTCATGTTGTGTTTTCTCCCAGTTAGGTCAGGTCTTCCATGATTCTCTTGTATTTCTCTTTTGGAGGTCTTCTCTTCTGATGTCATAAGTTATTAAAGTTGCCTTATGGCTCTTCAACTACCTGCCTCCTTTGCATGTCTGCATTTAGGTTAACTTAAAAGTACAATTGTATATTACAGTATATGATACTAACGTTGGGGGGTGCAGTGCTGTTGTAATTTTATATGTCACACTGTCTTATGACTTATATGACATGCTGCAACATTGCATTGTATGACATGATTAAATATTGTACAGGAATGAAATGACATTACGTAATAAGACCTCACATTGCATGGGAACAGGGGGTTGGAGCCTATCACAGCTGTTATCAGGTGAGAGGATGGGCACACCCTGGACAGGTCACCAGTCCATCATTGGGCTAAACTCAGACTGTTAAATTATGGCTAATTCTCATCTTTAATCAACAGTGAGAATTATTAGTGGCACATTTTGCAAGTATGCAAGTTAATGTTTAAGACATACTTTCATAAATACCGGATACCTACTTGTCTATTAATAATTGGAATGGGGATGTAGATGTATTAACTGGTTTGCCTCCTGTTCCTAATGTCAGGATGTAAGATGGCTAGAAGTTTTGACCATCAGCATGATTTACTGACTTTATTTAATAGTTTAAGATTGTATAATTTTTTTTTTTTAGGGTCAAACAATGTGATGCCGACCCACAAGTAGCCACTTGTTAGCATGCTAATGTTAAAGATGTCAACGATGAAGAAACTGAGCACAAATTCACAGGGCAGTTAGCTTTTTTTTTTTTTTTAGTTGTTCTGTCCAGCATGGTAGCAAGCAGAATAATGGTCTGGCTACTGTGTAATGCTGAACAAATTTGATTTGCCAAGGGAGCTTTATGGGTATAAGGCTCCTTTTGGTAATCTTTTTTTTATTATTATTAATATTTAGCAGCACTCACCCCAGTGTCCATACACCCAAGAACCAGAGCACAATTAGACACTGTCCCATCCTGGTTATTTGGCTATGGTTATACGACTGAAGCTGTCAACATAGAATATGTTGAATGTGTTGACAGCATTTTTTTTTTTCATGGTTTCCAAATGATTTTCCAGCATTTACAAAGCTGTAGAAATACATATAAACAATTTGAAGAAGGTTTAAAGTTGTATACATAAAAATGTAACTAGTCAATGAAATATTGTCTGTTGTTATTAAACATTATGCATCAGTTTTGCCCAGTTATACACCATCCTGACGGGGTCTATTCTGACAACTTTAGACATTGTGTTAATCATGTGACGGACATGACACAGCAACATTTTTACACTATAAGGAAGGAAACTGTGCATGCGTGATTAGATGATACAGGAATAGGGATATATTTGTAAAAACCCTAAAAAGTCACAAAGTAAAATAATTTAAAAAAAAATTAATTTAGAAGCAGAGAGGGGTACAAATAAAGTTGTTTTCTCGGAGAAAAGCCCCTCTTTGCCTATCCCTATGGCAACTGCATCATAATGTTTAATCAGCATGTCATATGTTGCTTTCCGTGAACTTTCACATGCAGTTAGGTACATTGTCCAGACAGACAGACTACTACTGTGCTACTCAGTCAAAGTGCAGAACAACACCTCTGTGTTCCAGTGTTGAAAAGGCCAGCGGCAGCTCCAGTCTTCTGCTAGATGACTCTGTAACCTAATAAATCAGCAGGGTGGATCCCAGCTCCGCTTGCCACCACACACTGTTTGAAGTGGGGCCTGGCAATCGTTTGCCAGGCCTTTGCTAAGTCCCATGTGGTAATGACTCAAATGGCCAAAACACCGGGCCACACCCCAACTTACCGCCAAATCCTTGCCAAGAAGCTGGGTACACACAGAAAAGGAAGGGCTTTAAAGTGTGCCACGGTATGAGTAATACTTCTATGATAAACAGTATGAATCCAAACAGCTGGATAGCTCTGAAAAACAAAAAGTGAGGGCAAAACATATGGAAGTAAAAGAATCCAGTTTGTTTTTCTTTTTTTTTTAATGTCCTTTGAGAAAGTTTGGGTTTTAAGCCAAAGTTGTCTCTTTTTACCTGTTAGTCCTTGTTTTGTCAGCCATTGGATTACATTCACTCTGTGGCCACTTCATTCTGTTCAGTTGCTTGTTACAGCACACTGCTTTTGTTGATTTTGAGTGTGTATTAAGAACTCAAATTATGCGAACAATAATAGGAAGAACATGAGGTGAGGCACAGTCATGATAAACATTACACCTGTATGGCATCTGCTTGTTGGCTTACTGTCTTTAGTACCTTTGGCTCAACACAGTGTTGTTTTATTTATTCAACAAACAGAAACTAACCCTTTGGAGGCCGTTGTACTGAAAAGGACTTGTTTGTTTGTCACACACAACTGGCACCATATTTCCAGGGTTTCCATGTTTGGCATCTTCATTGCAGTGGTCATTTATTTTTGCTTGGAAAAAAGTGAATGATGTTTTTGTTGCTGCAATATCAACTCCTGTAGCTCTCCAGTTGTGGGGTGTGTCAGGCTGTTTATTTTGGCGCCAAAGCTGTGCAGCTGTTTCAGACTGATTTAACAGAATAATATGCTTCTTCAGGAAGAAATTTAAAGAAGGGATCTTGGATCCAACTGGTTAAAAAAAAATCTACTGGCTAAACCTCATCAAGGTGCCTAAACATTTTCCATTTAAAAAATATTCTACATTTGAATTCCTAGATTCCTAAATTTTTTATGCTATTTTTGACATAGTAAAACCATTTATACGTTTTAAAACCCACCTTTTAACACACACAGTACCAGTCAAAACAACTGCTACACATCCATTCAAATTTAATGAATAGATGTGGGTAAAGTTTTGACTGGTACTGTGTGTTACATCATAATGATGTGTATTATGTGTTGAGGAACATGGAAAAGCAAGACAACCTCTTCAAAAGGAAAATAAATTAACTGGTGTTTCCAATGCTCCAGTTACTTCATTTTACCAGGATGCCTCATTGTGGTTAAATAGTGTTTGTTTTTTGGGGGGTTTTGTTTTGTTTTTTGTTCTGCAAGAGCAATTCTTTGACATTGATTTATAGTTTATGGTTTAAGCCACACACTACAAAAACAATACAGTCAACCAGGGCCAGACTAGGACAAAAATGATCATACACACTTTAAGTCATTGTGCTCTCTTAAATGTGAATATCAACCGTGCAACTTCTTTAAACTACTAAAACCACACAGTGAGATGAGGAATCGGTGAGAGTTAACACATTAATACTTCCAAAAAGTGAATTTTGTAAATAGAAAAACAATTATACTCCAGCACAGTGATAACTATTAGTGTAGCATTCATCCCACTGTGTGTTTGAGGGAGAAAGAAAATAGAACGGACATAAGAAATGATGCATCATTTACCGCTAACTGGCTCATGTGGGTCAGACTTACTGGGTATAATGGGTTTGTTTACTCAGAACAGAACCTCATAGGCACTGGCACGCAGCAAAAAGTGGTTTAAAGTACCTGATTGGTTCAGCCTGGTCTCAATTAAGAACAGAACCAATGAGATTCAGGTTAATGTGTTTTTTATGGTCCGGTGGTCCGGAACGAAAGTTCTGTGCTGACTATTTGGATGAATTAATTGCTCAAGCACAGGGACCACAGCGAAATGGGGTGGTGTAAACATGAGCAGCACCTCTGCTGCTCTGATCAGCCTATCAATCTCCCTCTTCATCCTTCCCTCACTGGTTAACCAGACCCCGAGATACTTAATAACTCCACTTTGGGTTTGATTAGTTTTAGTCATTATCATTTAGTAGCTGAACTCTCAAAAAGGCCCTGCAAGTGTTTGGAAATTAAAAGAAAAAAGCGAGAAGAACAAAGGAAAGAGAAAGTTTGTGGTTGTCCATCAAGACTGTATGAAGTCTTGTTTGTTTTTGCGCTACAGAAACATAAAACCAATTTTTTTAAATCACACAATGCATTATTTAATCAATGAAAATGAAAATAATCTGTAGTAGCAAACTGTTAATGGACATGTGGTTATTGGAACATGTGTCTTGTTTTCTTTTCTGTTCATAATATGAATATTGTTCTGTCTGTTACTTATTAAATTATGCATGGTGATGAAAAAATCCCCGCATCTCAAACAAAGCTGGACAATAACTTGAGGCTGCATGGATAAAATAAGTATACAACTAGTCCCAGCCTTTGCAGTCTTCTTGGGTACATTAGCTGTATCTTGTGCCATTAAAGGCCATAAAATCGCAGCCTAGTCAAACAAACCTCCACATGTTTAGAAAGCAGCTCATGTAGAATTACCCTTGAGAAAGTATTTATCTAATAGTACTAATAAAAACCACACAGAGAGGTTTTGTAATGAAACTTCAGCGCATGACTGCAGTCCATGCTTTGACAGCACTAAGTGCGTGAGGATCGGTGTACGCATCCATGCCGTGCACTGTGTTTATAGCTCAGGGTCGGGGCGCGGTGCAGCAGCCTCATCCACCATGATGGGAATCTGCAACCCAGCCAGCATCAGCGCCAGCAGGCACACTTCTCTGCTGCTGTTTGTTTTGGTCCTCGTGGAGAAGGATGGTGGCTTTCCAGGCCTCTTCTACTCTGTGGTTCAGGAGTGCACGTGTATGTGCACGTGAGCTCAAGTGGTGGGAAAGTTTTTGATGTTTGTTTTGTCTTTTTTTTAAGTGAATTGTTTCATTTTGCAAAGAAACTGTGAATTTTTTGATGTCCTTGTTTTTATGTACCACTAAAGTTTATTGAAAGCATAAACGGGGAACGTGGTTTATGGCTTTCATTGTCACAGCAGGCTTCCTTACAAGAACCAATCAGTCATTTAAAAAAGCTTAATTTATGTCTTGAATCCCTAAATTAAAACTACTAAAGTAGTTTAAGTGGTTGTTGCAGCTTTGATACATGGAGACATTGAGAGGCTTTCTGACAAGCACTGCAGTGCATGGGAACATGTAGTCAGTCTCATCCGCACGTAATTGGATTTAAGGCCAATAGAGGGTTGTTATGCTTATGTCCCCTGACCTCAACAAACTACACAGTTATACATATTATCAGCAGAAATGACTCATCGTTTTTGGCCACACACCACTGAGTCCATTATCACTGAAATTATTTGGGGTTCGAGTAGATTCAGTCATCATAACAGATACAATTCTGCCATCTGGTGGAGTATTTTAGCTTTTCAACTGAGCCTTGGCTTTATTTTTCTGTCTCTGCAGGTGATGGACAGCTCTATGCCGCTAATTGGTGAGCATGTGGAGGAGGACAAACAGCTGATCACAGAGCTGGTCATCAATAAGATGGCTCATATGCTGCTGGGAGTCTTCATGCCTCAGCCTTCCTCTGTGAAGGTACAGTGATAAACAGTCATTCATACGACTTCTAATGCTTCTACTTATTGTACCTGCTGAACACAACTATAGGCATCCTGATTCTACAGTACTGATTAGTATTGATTACATGTCAGTATGTAATGATATTGCTACATTTTCTTTGTGTGTTTTAGAGGCAACTCCTTGTAAGTTTGCATTAAAGTTCTACTGTCCTATCCTAATCATAAATATGTATTTATTAATGTAGAAATTAATGAAAAAACGCCTTCCCTATCCCTCTGCTATGTGTATCTCCTATCTTTGTACAGTAGCTCAGAAGTGACAAACAAAACACTATTGTGTTAATTTGACTAAAACTAGAATATTACGCATGTAAAATTGCTTGCGGGACTGAAACTGTCTCAAATCCAATTACTTAAAGTCAGATTAACCTGAAATTAGTAACAGAAGAAAAAACTTACTTTCAAAGTGTACAGATCTTATGAAGCTAACTTAAAAAAGCTTAAAGATTGTTTTTCAGTTGTTTTGATCTGTGACGCTAACAGGTCTACTTGGAAAAAGCACAGCCTGAAAGGGTGCATATTGCCTCTATTGTGCATATCGGCCTCTATTGTCTATTGCAATATTAATAAACAGATTTGTCTCTTGTATTTGCAATATTGCGACATGGTCAAAGATAAAATAAATAACCTACAGTAGTGTGTCCATAAAAGTCTCTGGTTCTAAAGTGACCTTACTTCTTAATACCTGTGGGTACATTAAGGACATTCTGTTGATTGCAGTTTGTATTTTGAGCCACTAGATGTCACATCATCCAACCTATTGGACATTTAAAGAAGAATCTCATATCTGTAGAAGTAGTGTCAGCAGCAGAATACAAGTTGATTGTTTTTCTGAATATAATACTATATTTCTGCTTCCTTTTCTTGTTTCCCTACAATCTCAGACTACACAGCCCAGAAGAGGTAAAAGACTCAGCTGCTTGACTTTTTCTTAGTACAGTGATGTACAGTTTGGTGCAGTGAAATGACGGATGCCCGCATCCTGTGTATATATGTACTACAGGGGGACACCGTTCTGCTTCTGCCTCTCCATCCCAGTCAGCTCAGGGGTCACCTCAGAGAGCTCGGTCAGCCACCACTTCACCCAGCCAGGCCTTCCAACCTGGTCCCATTCCAGCTTCCTCTGGGCCTGGATCTCAGAAACAGTCACCTCAGCTCAAGTAAGTCCAGATTTCAGGCTGATATTGTATTTTTCTGATACTACCTCATTGTTGACGTTACCTTTGCTGGAGAGTGCGTTTGAATGAATGTTGCATTCAGGTTGAGGGATTTTCTATCGTTTTTATATCTTCTGACCTTTCTTCCTGCATTGCACAGCAAATCCCAGTCACTGACCAACACCTTCACAGAGACGTTACGAGGAAGCCTGACTGATGACGAGGCTAAAGCTGAGACCATCCGCAGCCTTCGGCAGTCCTTTGCCAGCCTCTTTTCCGACTAAAAGCTCCCACTTCCTGTCAGTCACTTCTGATATCCATCTGATATGGAGTCTCCTCTCACCTCCAGACCTCAGCTTTCTCTTCCTTCTCTTACCTTCTTCATGTCCTTAGATCAGTGATGCATCTGTCACTAGAAATGGCCAACTTGTCTCTGGGATCTCACATGAAGGTGTTGAGGAAACATGGCATAGATGCAGTTTTCTGGCTGTGTTTTGTTATTCTTGCCCTAACTACCATTTTCCCCATCTGCACCCTTCAGTTCAGATCAGCTGATGGCAGTTTGGCCTTTCTAGTGCTAAATAATTATAATTACTGCTCATATTCTGGCTTGTACTACTTGGTATATAATTGTTCTGCATTCTCTTTGTCCACCTGGTGATACTATTTACATATTTCAACATTTGTTTACATATATCTTTTTAATTGACAGTCAGCTTCCAAATTGTTTTGAAGATGTCTTTGGCAATATTCTCACCCGTTGTAGCTCCTCTTAACTGATGAGAGATCCTCACAGTTCACCAGCGAGCTCTCAAGCATCTTAGCCAGCAGTTGCATTTCTCAGACATCTGTGTGCTGGAGACACTTATTAGTTTACGACGTAGTGACTTACCTTGGCCTAACAGTACCAAAGTGCTTTTTAATAGAACATAAAAATACCCTTTGCACTTCGTCAAGAAAGCGGTCACACAGCTACAGTAACGCAACTTTTGAGCTTTGGATTTTTACAAGTTTCAAATGCTGTACTGGCTAACAGCCACCGTCTTCCATCACAGCTCAGATCTTACCCTACAACTGTCCTTTTTCTTATTTTGCTTTGTGAATAGCACTATTGTGTATCTGTTGTGGGGGATTTTAATCATAGTTAGCCTTGCTGGGTCTTGGAAGGCCGTAAGGATGTAAAATTTTGAGACTTATGAGCTTATATCCATTCAGATTGAAGACATTTTCTTAAGTAACATTCTTTTTTTGTTTGCTTTTACTCTCTACAGCTATTGTCAGCTGGGCTTACAGATGATTTATCTTCAGCCTTTTGTGGGTTTTGGTTTTATGTTTGTACTGCAGTGATAGCAGATGTCCTCCTCCAACATTTAATTAGTTTTGGACCTGAATGAATTTTGTATGTGGAGTCAAATGGGAAAACTGAGGTGGGTTTATGATCTTGTCTATTTTACAATAGCAATGCTTTTTTTAAATTTATTCATCATTTGTTAAGAAGTTTCCATGTATGTGAAAATACAGATTTTCCCTGCCTTGAAGGTGAAAACTGCATTTAAAATGTGCGACACAACAGTCTTGGAAAGATTGAGTCGGCTCTTTATTTTGGGTTTGGTGGATTAAAAAAAATCTGACTAAACATTTTTATTTAACTGAAAGTTTTAATAATACATGTGTAGGGAAAAACAGGAGAGAGAGAAATATAAGTTGTAATTAATGGTTTTTTTCAAATCCACTTTATAACAATAATGATTTGGAAATAAAAAGTGTTTGCCTAGTTTATTGAGCTGTTTTTATACCAAACTGACTGGCAGGAAACCGCCCCAACAGCTATCTGTGGAAACAGCAGTTATTTAGCAGACGCTTTTCTCCAAAGCAACTTACATCTGAGAGTAGGCAATAGTGTTAAGGGTCTTGCCCAAGGACGCAACTGGAAGGTGTTTATATTCGCCCCATTGTAATATGTCCCCTGTGGGATTCGAACTTGGGTCTCCCACATGGGAGACAGAGACAAAGGTGGATGAAGCAAGTAAAAACAAAATGGGAAGGCTGTAAAAGAGAAATATTTCAGGTTGACCAAGAAAGACAAGTATAAAACAGCTAAAAAAAACATCTATCCCATATTAATTGGTATGTAGCCTTCATATAAAAACAAATAATTATGATAAAATGTATTAAAAACATTTATCTGTTTAAACACAAGTCTTTGCTACAACATCACAAGTTAATTCTGTTGTAAAAGTTCATATTTAACTTTCTGAAACTTTGCTATGCAGACATAATCACTCAGAATTACAAAATTGTCCTCTAAGAAATTAAGATCCCTGACATTTATTGACAAACTGGATGTCCTTTCATCTCCTTTTCATTGAGAGGGGCCTGATTCAAAGTTTGCTGTAAACAGCAGTTTAAATGGACCTGTGGTGGTTATATAATATATAATAATGATAATAAAAAAGAACCCATTTTGTGATCAAACATTTATTCGTGCATGGAGTTGAGTAAAATTCTGTATGTGAACGAACGAGTATGTACGCCTTAAGTTGTTAGCTATGCTAATACTATCGACAGAGATTCTACTTAAAAAAAGAACAAGCCATTTTTGCAATAATTGTGTTAAGTTTCAAGCCATTTTGATTTAAACTTTAAAACTTGACACTAAGGAAAGCTTTGGCTTTAATTAAAAACATTCCTACATGTCTTGCTGACAATGACAGAAAAAAAGTTTGTCTTTTACAAGCAGTTTCTCTTGAGACAGAACTAATATGAATGGATGCCTTCATCAGCAGTGCTTTGAATGTAGTGTTTTGGACATTTCAAACACCCAATCAAAATTAGAAAAAGAGTTGTATTCTTTGAGAGTGGTAGTCGGTGTCTTACCTGGAGCAGACAGCATTCAGTGTTCTCTGTTTGGATAATAGTAAAGGTTTCCCAAAGAGCGGGCTAAGCTAGTAACACAAACACCAGTACTGTGAACAGTATTTTTCAGGGTGGAGATATTCAGACTCAAACTGTAATATTTTTTTTATTTTATTTTCCAACTTCAGATTTCGCACCTCCATAGTTTAATTTCAGGATCCACAGTTTTTCCATTGTTTAACATGGCAATGGCAGATTAGCAAACATGGTGCTAATGCTAATCTTGCTAGCAGGATCTTTTACATGTTTGGACATACATGAGGAATAAAGATGCGAGACGCTTTGTTGCTACATCAAACACTCCAATGACACACTACCAAACATTACCATCACCATTCTCGGATCAGACCTAATTGGGCCTTACAGTGGTGGGACAACTTTGAAAAGATGATGGTTTTCATCGAAGAATTGCAACATTTTTGTATGCTCTTGACATTGTTGTTGTATTTAACTAAGATGCTTCACTCTACATTGAAAAGCAGGAAACTGTTATCAATTACAGGTACTGCTGTGTTGTCATTAGCTTATATTGTGTTTGATGCTCTAGGTGTGTTTCTTAAACGATACACTTGTTAGTTTCTACTATATCTGCCACACCTGAGGTCCTTCTGCTATTTGCTGTTACTTGCTGTCATAATTCGCCTCAGAGGGTTGTTTGTTAAAGACAAAATCCTGCTTTGCCGTCAGCTTTATCTTTTGAGTCAATGCAGTGTCTTGTTGTTGAGCACTTTTGCAATCTTAAATTAAGCTGTGTGTCAAAATGGACCAAATCAGTACATCATTGTTAGATCGCATGATTGAAATCAATTTGTTTCATCTACATTGTAAAGAATATTACTAACTGCGATGTGATAAGCCATATCTAATCGACGAGGATTTCCTATCCCTTATGTACCGCGCAATAATGCTGTGACATCACAGACAAACTGACGTATTAAATTTGATCACTGTGTCCATGGCTTGTCCTGCCCTGCAGAGACACTCAACAGTAGCTGTGTATGAATTTCAGTTAAAGCCACAAGTGTGTTGAATACTTCAGCCAGGATGAAGGATAAACTTTGATGTCAGTTTACTCAGTTTTATGTACTTTGGGTATGAATTACAGTTTGAGATCTGATTAATGTCATTTCTGCATTCATGTTTGAAGTCAGGTTTTACTAAATGACCAGGTGTCAGATGATTTTTGTCCTTACCCATGTAGATTTGCATATTTTTCTGCTTTTTCACTCAAAACTCTTAATATCTTTTTCTTTTGTCTCACTAAATTGGATGTGAATTGCAAATTTTACTAGTACTTACCTCAAGTTTAGCAGTGTGCTGCAGAAACTGACAACAGATCTGTAGTACTGTTGAAGATTTTGTGAAATGAGCAGTGTTGTTTTTTTTTTATCAGAAATGATATTATCTGTGCAAAAAAGCTAATAAGAAAAAGCCCTCAACCAGCTTGATACATCCGATTCTATAAAAAATACAATGATGTAGTGTCTGGGATAACAACTTGAGAAAAAAACACTAGTTTTCCAGCCAAATCTAGCAGAATATAGTATGTGTGTCTTGCATGTCACCACTAGTATAGTCGATATGATGTAAAAAATAAAATAAAGACTAATTCCCCAATGAGATTCTTGTTTAAATTGCAGCTTTCTCGTTCAGTTGGAATCAAACCATACTCCGGCTGAAAGTGGGTGCATGTTCCCCAGTATCCAGGACTAAAACCTTCAGATTACAGTCACACTCCTGATCTGAAGACTCCAGACTACTCAAATCTTGGTAAAAGATCACTCCTGGAAAAGTATCAAGAATTAGATGTTTTAAATCTGAGATACAGCTTGAAACATTCGCACCTTCATCCGTCTGCCCAGTTACTGACTCTTTCACTCTGTGACAAATCTAGTGGTAATTGAAAGTTTTTGCAATATGTATCACTAGAGCACCAAAGTAACTTTAATTAGAATTTAATTCGATTTTTTTTTTTCTTTTAGCTTTTTTGTAGTGGAATTATATGTAATACTTGTAAAAACTAAGATCCAGGCTTAATTTTTTTAGCAGATAAAATTGCTTTAACCTCAAAATTTTATGTAATGTTGATTTCCACCCAATCCCACTTACATGCCATGTAAGAAAATAAAATGTATGTTCAAGCTCACAATGCTGTCAAAGTTTTGAGGTTTGAGTTCTGAAATGTCTGCCGAAGGTCAGACACTGGACATTTATGAGAAACTGAAACTCCACCAAAAATGTATTTACAGATGTGGACATTGAAAACTACTCTTAAATAGGTCCTTCAACTTTCTCAGTTAAATTAGTATCGTACTAGTATACAATATATTTCATACTAAGTATAATATATATTTCATACTAAGGACAGAAGATTTCCAAAGTTTATATTCTTTGTTTTTAAAGCAGAACTAGCTCACTGGTGGGCCCTGGGGGGGTACACCCACCTCTTATTTTTTGCCCCAAGATGCCTGTATATGTTAAGCCCTGGTTTATTTGTTTTTGTGGGGCTTATGCTCATTTCACAAAATTTTATAAAACCCCATTCTTTTTTTGCTTATTTGTTTTTAAAAAATGGCAATACTTTTACCTTATTTTAATCAAGACATGTCTGTCATATGGATCCACTTAGGGTCTGTTGAAGTGTAACATAACCTCACAATGAAATAATATGCAGCAACAGAGACTTGCCATTAAATACAGCTAATACTTACTGCAAGCAAACAAGTCCATTTTTAATTTAGAGTACTGTATGTACATGAGAGAAATAATGTCATTGCACGGGTATATTTGCCAATCGTTCAGTCCACTGTGCTCCTTCCTCCTTATTAAATGGTGGGTGGTGTTGTGTGGTTCTTTAAGTGTATTAACGTTCTGTATATTGGTGTAAATGTGGCATGAAAACCAACTTTTCTTGTGTGCCTAAGGTGTGTAAATTTAGTGATCATGTAATCTTAATGTCTGGCTGCTTATTTGTGAGAAGCGTGATGCGTCTTGTATGTTCCTGTAATTTATTAGTATTAATATTATTTCTGTATTTTGTTCTTTAGTCTGAAAAACTACATTTCTGTTATTAAAGGTATCAACTTTTATTATACCAGTGGTTTTGCATTCCAGTCTCTGTAAGTCATTTTCAACGCTTGCCATGATTTGGAGTTTTTTCTCCTTTTTTGGTCACTGCTATGGGAGTCTGGGCTCTTTTAAAAAGTCCTGTTTAAAAAATGCAACTTCATAATATGCCTTGGTAATCCTAAAATCCCTTCATCTTGGATTAGTACTGTATTTATTTCCCCTTGGCATGAAGCTCAGGGTGTTAAAAGCCGACTGGCACCGCAAGGCCGCAGCACATCCTTTCATCTACTGCCCACTTTACAGCAAGTTTTTGAATGAACCGCATTAAGAGGTAATATAAAACACATTCAGTCATGAATATGTCACTGTACACACTCACTCACATTATGACTTTTCAAACAGTCCCATCAGTATTCAGGTGTAGCTTATAAAATTATATACTGTATCTAGATGTTTATTTTTATTTATTTTAATGTACAATTTATTGTACTATGCAAACGTCTTAAGGCTCCCCCTCATTTCCCTATAAAATACCAGGTTGGAATGGGTGCAGTAATTTTCTGAAAACTGTGTTAACATGAGTAGAAGTGCTGTATATAAGTCAGCACAGTTCTGTATACACAGCTTCAAGGAGAAATATGATGTGTAAAAAAAATTTAAAAAAAAAAACAAACAAACATTGTTTATACCTTTTAATTTAAATTGTGCCAGAAAGACCATTATATTACACACTCAGGATGTGTGGCTTCAGCTAAGGCAGCTTGTCATTGACTTTCTCTTTGATCTGGAAAAAGGGTTGAGTTGTGAGCTGTAACAACAGAAGTATCTAAAACACTGGCAGAATTGTGAGTATGGTACCTGCCTGGTTCAGTAAATCACACTTCCGATGACATGCTGAATGTCAGTCAGTTGCGGACAATTTAACTAGACTGACTTAAACCTGTGAAAACATAGAATACTAATGAAGATTTTTCTAGAACAGGGGTCCACAGCCTCTGGCCCAGAGGCTGGCGCAGGGCTAAAAGGTTTTTTCTCCACTGGGCCATGAGTTTAAAATATGAATAAATAGCCTAAATGATAAGAATCTAATATATCATGCCCGTTGTTTCATAGTGACTAAGCTTAGCTAGCTCTCTGACAACATTCTTGCTCAAGGTCAGAGCTAAATATATATAAATAAAATATATTTTTTTTAAGGGGTGCTTTTTGTTATCCCAAGCATAGTGCTTCTACCAATTACAGTAAACGTGCAGACTTGCAACATTTATGTAATCCACTTCAGATAATGTCAAAGCAATAGCTGAAGAAAGCCAGTGAACTTAAGCTTCTTGTTTTCTTTTATGATTTGATTTGCTCTTTCAGTTAATCTCCAGCAATTCGCACTGAGAAAATTAAGTTATGACACATTGAAGATGATACGCACCCTTCTTATCTTTACCGTATATGTTGTGAAGCTTCAGACTTCAAACCCTCCAACTCTACAGAAGTTAAGTGAATTGGCGATAAGATCCAGCATTACATAACATTACTTCTTGGAAATTCTTTTATCCTCTACATCTATCACTTTGATGCAGTTCACAGCCATGTTCACCCAACTTTGACCTCACAAGAACACATGTATATCATTATAAAAAAGACATTGGACTCTCTTCTATTATATATTCAACATTTGACCCCATCACAGCACTCTAAACCCTGAAACTTCCTCTGTTTGTTCTTCCATTGACATTTGAAGGGTCTGAACCAGACACGTGTTGCATACCAGACCACTGGCAGCCTGATGGTAATCTGCTGCCAGTGTGATTTCTTGCATTCTTAAGATGGAATCTCGAATCTCTCATCTGCTGCAGGTCCCTGCCTGCCTGCAGGCTCAGGGATGGTCTGTCCTCACGGGGAGAAATCTGTGGTCTGTTTTTCATGCTTGCATGGGAAATTAATTGGACCAGAAGGGGGCATCGTCCTCTCAAACTAAACTCAAAACTCTCCTTCATATCTGATCTTCTCCCTCCCATCTGTCAACATCTTTGTTCAGTTTTTATTTTTCTTTCTTCTGTTAAGAAGCTTTATTCACTGCTACTTTTTGCATTTTTGGATCATTTAGCTGCTTTAGTTCTGAAACTATTAAGGTTCCCTCAGTCCAACAGGAATCCAGAGCCAATCCAGAGTCAAAGGGAGGTTAACTCCTAATTTAAGGAGAAAGCCAAAACCTCTGAGGATGTAAATGTCCTGATGTCTGCACAGCTTCAAATAAAGGGTAGCTCTGCCTGTAGAATTCAGTCAAATGTTTGCCATGTAAATATGAGAACAGGAAGGAATGGAGAAGATGTAGCTTAGCAACAGCTGGAGCATCAACAAATAGAGACGCATGCAAAATGCATTCATTCGGTTCTTTATTAGTAATGTGCTCACATAGTAACACCTTAAACTTGTCCATACATAGATGTTGCTGTGGATTAAAAGCTGCTGCCTGACCGTCCAACAGGATCACAGAAACATGACCAGAGTTTGTAGCGTAGTGCTATAAAGTTTAGTGTTTGTCTGAAATTACGCCATCATTTTTACTTCTTCAATGCACCTCATGAAATGGACACATAACGAGCTGAATCTGTTTCTATTTTAGGGTACAAATGCTTGAGGGTAAATCTAGCATATAGGATGGTTTGCACACAAAATGAATGTCTTTACTTATGTTTGGCATTGGTGTTTCCTTTCTTGACTGTGAATGAAATATTTTTTTCATTAAAATTGACCTTTCATCTCCAAACTGCAAGTGTAAGCATACGATGACTACATTGGCTGCATGAAGGGAAACATTAATTTAAAAGGCCGCAGTGACACTTCTAAATTTAACCTTCAATGTGTTTTATTCAGCTCAGTTTATATGTCAGACCCTGAAGGTCTCAGCATGCAGCAGAGGGTTCATCGCAACATTTAACCTCTCTGTTAGTGCGTACTGTATGTGTGGGCAGATGTGTGTGTTTGCCTGCAAGCATCCAGCTTTTACACATTTGTATCTGCGTATGTGTGTGTGTTTGTGCAGCAATACCTTGGCCATCATAGGGAGTATCTGTTAAAGAAAAAAAAGGCCTTGGTTGTCATGGTGACTGCAATTTTTTTGTAGAGCACAAATGAGCGGAGAAGCCCTACTTTTGTTTTGACACTTTATGTTTTGACTTGTTGACATGTTTCCAGTTTTTGTAGAAGCAAAAAAGAAAAAGATTAGGTGTTTTGTTTTATGCGAGGCCCACTCTAGCAGTCGTTAATCCACTTTTTTTTTAAAATCTCTGCTCTTTTTTTTTTTGTGTGCAAGTTAAAAACCACTAATGGCCTTGAAATCGCTAAGGATGTAGATTCCTGTTTGAATGAAAGAAAATGTCACTGCAGCAACAGAGCTGCAATTAAGCCATTTTCCTGTCACATTTAATGGAATGCACGGATAGCATCACAGGCTATCAAAGATATAGGTTTGCTTTCTAAAATCTGCTGCAAATGTTACTTTTTTGAATTTCTTTTATTATTTTACACATTTGAAGAAAATTTTGTTGGCAGCAAAAAACAAAGTTTCACACATCTGATGGGGATTATGTTGATCAGAATAATGTATTTCTGGTTGACAACCTAATGAAAGCATATGCATGTAAAGACCCAATTTTTAAGAAGTTGCAAGTCTAATAAACAAATATTTTATTTCCCGAAGGGAAAAAAAAAAAAAATCACATTTAGAAAGTGAGACATTTAAGTATTTCATGATAACATTGGCTCATCTTCAATTTGATGTCATGTCTAGATAAAGTTAATACCCGCCCCTGTTCACCACAGTGTGACATCACCTCCTCTTTTTACAGTGTGTAAATGTCTGCAAACTGAACAGACCAGCTTCAGGAGAGGATTGTTGTCTTAATATTGCCTGATTTAGGATTCGGTTCAACACTCCAGGGTCTTATTTGTCTTACTTTGCATTTCGTGTTGTGCCAGATGTTTTCAGTTGGTAAGGGTCTGGACTGCAGACAGGACAGTCTGAAATCTTCTACTCCAAAGCCATGCTGCTTTAATATATGTGGTTTAGCATTGTCTTGCTGAAATACGTATGGGCTTCCTTAAAAAGACATTGCTCTAACACTTGTGTAGACCTTTTAGCATGATGATGGCTTTCCAGATGCGCAAGTTGCCAGTTATATAGAGATGAATATGCCACCGTACCATTAGAGATGCAGGCTTTTAACTGATTGCTGATTAAAATTTTGATTTGTTTGAGCACAAAATAGTTTTACACTTTGCTTTAGTCTATTTTAAATTAACTTTGGCTCAGAAAAGATAACTGTTGGTCTGGATCGTGTTCACATATGGCTTCTTATGCATGATGGAGCTTTAAGCTGCATCTACCTGCATCGTGTATGGCACAGTAAAATGTAATTTACAGTGATTTCAGCAACTGCACCTGAGGCCATGGAATGAATTCTAGTTTTATATTCACGAGCGTTTTTACAAAATTGCTCCACAACATAAATATTGCAAGTTCTTTGCAGACTGCTGTCCATCTTCATATGTAAGAGACTTTGTCTTTTATTCCCAATTATGTTACTGACCTGTTGCAAGTTAACCTATAACTGCAACATGTTCTTCCAGCTGTTGGATAAATTATGAATGCATGCATCTTTTTTTTTTACAACCTCTCAATCATCTTCACAAGTGCAAAATATACCAAGTAGCTCCTCCTTGTTTCTACCATCTTTGCCTCGAAGGTTCTGCAAACTTCTCCTTTGTGCCTGACCTTCTTATTTCACAAGTTCACAGTACATGCAAATTAGCTGGAAAGCCATGTATTCTAGATCTGATCTAAAAATCTTCTTCATGAAAATGTTCTTTTTGTCTCTGGAGATGGTGGTATGGCAGACAGTTAACTAAATGATTTATGTCCTTCTGTTCTGAAAAACATAAATGTACACATATTCCAAACACAGTGAAAGTCAGATAAAATTTGTGTTTTTGGGTTAAAAACATTAGAACATGCATAAAACTCAGTTGAGGAGTTTGCTTGCATGCCCTGTGTCTGTGTGGTTTCTCTCCAGATCCTCTGAATTCCTCTCTGTCACTTGAAGTGGATTAAGTGGATATCAAAGATAGATGGATGGAAAATTGATATTCATCAACAGTGGAGTACTCAGACTTGATGAAATTACAGAACGGCCCACAATAATACTTAACAGACAAAAAATGATAAATTCCAAGCAATGTTTGTCTCCTCTAAAAACAGATGTGTCATTTATCATTTTGGCAATAAACCATTCAAGTTCATCTTAAACAGTATGTCAGGATATAACTGCCCTACTTAGGGAAGAAGTATATGTTATTTGTAGGAGATTGGACTGAAGAGGAGTGAAGAGCTCTGGAGAGAGCGCCTATTTACAGAAAGAACGGTACCCCTCTCTGAACGCCTTTCATTTCCTCTGCTATGAAGCTCTGTTTTTTGTTTTTCCTCTTGTGCCTTGTGAAGCAAAATTTAATCAAATCTGTCTCAAGAGCACGTCTCCTCCCAAATAAGTTTATAAAAATAAACAGAGTACATGTAAACATGGAAATGCAAATAAAATGACTATTTGCTTGTAAATGATTATCACTGTGATAAATTATCATCGGCTGCATTTGTATCTCACTCACATGGCTTATCGGTATAGTACCAGAATTATGTGTGCTTGGAAAGGATCCGTGACATCAGAGCAGTCCTACAACAGGCTGTTATGATGTAGCATCCTGAAAGTGTAACTGTTAAGGATCCTTTAATTGACTCTGAGATGCACCTTTTAAAACCTGGTCATGAAAACCCTTCAGTTTTAAAAATATGTTGTATTCCTGTAATCACTGTCCTACTCGAAGGAAACTGTTGTATTTTCCTATTTTTCCTCTTGCTACGGTAAGTGACACACCAGTTGCACCCATAAACAAGTAAAGAAAACTGTAGGGATGTCGCCGATCCAGAATTTATCCTTATTTTTCACTTTTATTGTTCTATTAAACCTTCTTGACTTCACTACTGCACTGCCTTAATACACATTAAAAACACTTCAAGGGGAGGAAAAATATGTAGTTAAGTGTAAAACTCCACATAACCATCACAATTATAGGAAAATGGTTCCTGCAATACAAAGCCATTTGTATAAGCTGACATTTTCCACGTTGCTATGGTCACATGTCCCATGATACCCACCTTAGCAGCTCGGAAAACTTCAAGTTTTAGAGTTATGCTCCGGACCAAGTATGAGAAAAGTTAGTAGTGGAAAAAGGCTAGAAAAATAGTTATATTTTGATTGTTTTGGGTGATAAAAGAAAAAATCTCACGTTGATGTGTTACTCTTTAGGAGCTTTAAAGAAGTATTGATCTTAGCTGAGTGTGAAGTTCTATTATATATTATATTTTATCATACCACATCGTATAATTTCCTAGAGTTTCTGTCGACATTTTGACATGTTTAGCACAAGTCCAGTCCTGACTCCTTTATTGAAAATCACCATCCAAGAATTGAGAATTGTCACACAGAAGCGGTCCTAGTGGAAAAGTGCATAGCATGTTAGAAGGGCTGTGTGGTTGTTTGCAAAAAATAAATAAATAAAAAACAGCCATCAATTACTGAAGGTATCAATTATTATGGAAGAGGTGTTTTTTTAATTGATTAAAAACTGTAGTTTTTATGATCAACATGTAAAACAATATTGAAATTGTAAATAATTTAACTTAAAGAGTTGCTGTAGCTGGTGTTTCTGGCCCAGCTCCAACCATCCAGGTCTTTCTGGCAGCTGGTATTTGCAAGTTGCAGTCGCAGTCACCTTCACTTGTCAAATCCCCTTCAAGCTGAGGACTCTGCTGGCTCTGAGATGTGTGTGGAATCAGTCCCTTGTGCCACAGTGACTTTCTCATCTCCCTGTTGACAAGGAAGCCAACAGTTCTCCATGCTGAAGCATTCAAAGACAATCAATACATGTGTCATGCCATACAGAACTTATGCTGAATAAACTTACATTCATGTGCACATATATAACATTGCTCTGAATTTTTGAAAGAGGG
>JBAMHW010000026.1:11471629-11485045 GCA_037177495.1 Rhadinocentrus ornatus | reverse complement strand
CATGTTTTTTAATTGCATTACAGGAAATAAAGAACTTTATCACAATATTCTAATTTTCTGAGACAGTCCTGTATGTAATCTTGCTGGACCCGACCGGAGGGGACAGAAAAAGTAAGAAGACAGCAAAAAGAAGCTAAAGGGAAAGCAGAAAGAAGAAAGAGGAGACAACAAAAACACAGACAGAAGACAACAACCCTTCAATCCACACTAATACCGGACAACAAACTGCTACACAAGCTACACACAAACGTCACAACACTGACCAGATACAAACTCACAGAAAAAAAAAAAGAAAAATGATCTCTTAGTGTATAAACTCACTGAACAACTCAGTGGTTATTTGAGATCCTGTTGCCTTACATCATCTCCAACCGGTCTACCCAGTCTCCTCTGACATCAAAACATTTTGGTCCAGGCAACTGCTGCGTACTGGATTTTTTTTCTCTCTCTCTCTTTTTCAGATAATTCTCTGTAAACCTTTCCGATGGTTCTGTGTGTATGGCACCAACAACTATGCCACATTCAAATCACTTGTATCCCCTTTCTTCACTTACTTCAGCAGTTAATCTTGACCATGTCTACATCACTAAATGCACCGAGTTAGCCATGTGTAATTTATAAACGTACCTAATAAAGTGGCCGGTAAGTGTAAATTCATGTTCTCCATTTTTTCATGATTCCTTAGATTTCAAAGATCCAAAGAACTGAACTTCTACTGCACCTTTCTACGCTTATTTTGCAAGACCTTAAACAATGATTAGTCTGTATCCTTCAGTCTCAGCACTGAATGAGCTGATTTATTTAAACATCCAAAAAATAATCTGGCAATGGTGATTTTTGAGTCGTATTTTTGATGTGTGAAGCATTTATCTCTGACTTTTGAATGCTGGTTCTGACGCTTGGAGACATAAATGAAATTCTGCAGCCATCCGAGGAACGCGAAGAGTCAGGCATGCGCTCCTAATTTGATCGCGTCCAGGCAGAAATCAGTTAAGTTGTATTCAGTTGTAGCATGACCGAACTGGTTGCATGGGAGAGCTGCAGTCATAACATGACAGGAGGGAAAATTAGACTATGATCTCGATGTTATGAGGCGGATGAAAGCTTTTTGTTTACTTGACCCAACTTTTGAACCAGGAATTTATGAGCAACCAAAAGAAATCCACTTGTTTGCGTGACTTAGCACAATGCTTTGATGCATTCATTGTAGAGTGACCTGACATTCGCTGCAGTCATGTCTGGAAACATTCAGGCCTCATCCTAATGCCAGCTGAAAATAGCCCACAGTGTAACGAGAAAGAAATGACTGGGTTGAAGTGTCGCATGGGAAATCAGCCTCCAGCACAACACCTACGCAGCACTGCAGCATATTTATCTTCAGCTCATGGACTTACGCAAGCCTTCCCTCACGGTCAGAGTGTGGCAACAGGCTCCCGCTGGGCTGCAGGAAATTACCATCTTCAAATGCCATTCACTCTTACATCCATCCAGCAAGTCTTCAAACAACTGTTGAATATCTCCAAAAGAGGCAGCAAGGGGAAGACAACAACCTAATACTTTGAGGACATGTTTACCTAGATTTAAAACAAGTGGAAAACAACTTTTTAACTCACTGTGTCCATGTTCATTGTACCATCGGAAAATGTGATTTGGACTCAGCTATGTTAGTTTCTAATTGACTAAACCACCTGAGCATTATTTTTTTCAAATGATCTCACTTTGAACCACATAATCAAGTTGACAACTATTTTGAAGCATCTGTTTTAAGACTAAGAATTCAACTAAATCCCTCAGCAGTTGATTAGATAAACTTAGCGTCTGGAAATTACAAGTTAGAGCTTTAAAAAGTATAAAGTACATCAGCAAAATTAGGTTGTTAAAGTGAATGTTCCGATTTTATTTCTGCTAAGCTTAACGTTTCAAGCAGATTTTAGTTAATTAACCAGTTGCTGTTCCAAGTTTCTCCACGTTTTGACAGATGTAATTTGTCTCACCTGCCCTGCTGTGTCCAGAATCTCCATGGTAACAACTTCATCATCGATATTGGCTTGATGACGATAAGTTGACTCTGTTAAGCACAAATAAAAAGAGAAAATAAACAAAATAGTTTAGTCACATCTTTGAAAAATGAATCCAGCTTTGATTCACTCTTTAATGATGGTGACAAATCCTAATGTGGGCGTAAAACCAAATCACAGATCACAATGAGGGTGATGTTTTTATGTGTGATCACTACCGAAGTGGGGGATGTAATTGTCTCTAAAATGCAAAATTTAAATAATCATGCATAAAATTTATGCAAGACCTTTCCCCTCAGACACTTGAGAAATGAAGTGTGGGTTTTACTAAGGTTTATTTATTCCCTGAATAGCTTATAAACACCTTAATGTTAAGGATGAGGTTGTTTCTACTTAAGGTCAAAACAAGAAGACATGCTGCTTTCTGACAGGTATAGACAAGATGCTGACTTGTTTAAAACAGAAATAGAAATATTAATTTGGTTTTTCTCATGTAAAATATTTATAAGATTTCAGCTTTTTCAGCATACTGCTTGGCCCTCCTGGTTGCTGGATGGTGGCTAAAATGATCATGAACAATCCAATTTTTTTAAACCTCCGTTTATTGCAGTCCATTCATTCCAATGGGAACCCCCTTTAAGCGTAAAACTCAACCTACTGTTACTTCCCCGTCCATAGTTTGCCTCAAGTATGTTAAAAAAGGTTAAACATTGCGGAGGATTTTGGAGGAGATCGCACAGTGTGCCAGGAAGTTTGATAAACAATCTAGTGAGGATGCTAACAAACTGCTAGCTTGGCAGCCAAAAACAGGGTTTTTAACATATTTTAATAACACTTTAATGGCCATGTTCAGCTAACTTTGGGGTCTACGTTATTGAGAAGCTGTTTAAGAATGTGTGAAGAACTTCTAATATTTTTTATAAAAATAACATCATTGTCAGGCCGAGCTGTCTTAACGTCACTCTTCCCTTATGTGGTCAGTGCCAAATTTAAACACTTTTTACAGTGTTTTAGCTAAACTTAGGACAAAAAGCAAGGAAATTTGTGTTTGGTCCATTATTTCTCCCTTTTAATAATAATTTGTGTTGTTACATCCAGCTTCACTGGTTGAACCACTGTATGTTTTCTTCCATCATGGAGTCAGTTTTCTATTTCCTGTTTTTTTTTTTGTTTGTTTGTTTTGTGCACTAATCTTGTGTCTCATTTAAGACATTTTCACATCCTGCCCTCCTGTAATTGACCCCCTAATGTGTTTCACCTGTGTCTCATATATATACTCCTTCCTTTGCTCTCTTGTTCATTTTCTCCCTGTAATTCCCAGGGTTAATGATCCTGCTTACCTTTTAAGCCTCTGATGTGAAGTGTGTTTATTCTCCTGTTGGTATTTATTCTTGTTTTGAGATTCAAGTACTGCCACGTATGTGCCAGGTAACAGATGCATGACTGGCACCTAAGTGTTAGGCGGACATTTCCGAATGACATTCTGAATCTAGTGGTGATCCCATATCTCCAGAATCAGAGACCTAACTCTTCCTGGGTGACAGCTCTCCCCCACAGAGCCACAATCAATTCAGAGAACCTTCAGAATTTGGGAGTGGAGAGGATGAAATGACCTGCTGGGAGTCCAGACTTCAACCCAACAACACTTGTGGGATCAGACTGGTTGTGATGTTCATGTTCATGGTTGAGGAATGAGTGAGATGCCATCCCACAGCAAAATGTGACCAGCATGAGGAGGAGGTGCCAAACTTGCTTTATATGGATCTTCCACACAATACTGCAGTTTTTGACAACGTAAAAAATGGCTAATATATTGGTACGTTTTTTATTATTATTATTATTGCAGGAGAGTGCAATTATCCAATCCACCAAGTAACTCAAAACAAGAGTGAATACCAACGGGGGAATATTTCAGGGGATTTTGGAACATTTTTGGCGGGCACTACCCACAAATTTAGCCATGTTGCTCATTCCACAGAAGCTTGATCCTTACAGGTTATCTCTAGTTGTAAAGGTGTCTAAGCTTTTCAAAGGTGTATAATGCAACACCTGTTAGTATTATTAAAGAGGAGAAATAATTTCCTTATTTTAAGTTTTAACAAACAGGTTAATTTAAGCTTGTTAGGTTATATATTGAGAAATATGAACTAAACTCATCTATAATTTAAAGGAAAATCTTGTGAATTAGCTAAATATCTGAATAAATTGTTATTTCTAAATATTCTTTTTTCCTTGTAACCATACTGCTATACAAGATATATATTTGTTGTGTACTTTTTTGATGAATTCTAAAAACCTGAGTCTAACTAAAGATTAGATAAAGATGTCCGAGAGATGTTCAGCTTCTCGTGACGGGGCATTTTTAAATGGCAGGTCCCGCACGCTCACCCTGCCGTGCCCCAGGTGCGTTCACCTCTCTGGGGGATAAACTGGGTACCTGTGACGCAAATCGAATGTCACAAAGAGCCAGAGGAAGTAGCATGTCCAGCTGTTTCCTGCAAGCATGAGCAGCATCTCCAAGTCTCACACTGTGACTCGTGGGACAGACTATTTCAGGAGCTATCACTCTTGTCAGCTGCAACAAAAACCGATCTGTCCATGGCCGTTCCCCAGCACGCTGGTCCACAGATTCACACACAGTGCAGAGCTGGTTCGATTTAACCAGCTCGTCTTGTGACACAGCTGGAAACAGTCCAGTTATCTGATAGAGCTTGTCAACAAGTGCTCCCATAAACCCCCACAAACTATTTCTCCCTTGTACATACTTAGTTTATAAAAGGTTAATTTAAAAAAAATCCCCTGAACTTAAAGCATAGCTGGTTCAACCAGAATTAATTTCACTAAAATAAAGGAAATTAAATTCTGCTGCATGATGACAGAATTAAAAATGGCCACACTGTGGCCATCAACATTATGAACAGCTATTGTTCTCTTTATTGCCCCTGTTAATGAGACCCAACTGGACATCTTATGACATTTATGTGTTTTTGTAATATCTGCTGATGCCAGCAAGGAAGACACGCTACAGGACAAAAGGGAGATCAGCAGATGGACTACAAGAAATACTTTTATGTCTTGAAAAAGTTTGGATGTTGATGGTAACAGAAAATTAACCTTACATGTTGAGACATTTTCAGTAGCTTTAAATCATAAAGGCCATTAAGATGCAAAACATAGCTCCTAAAAAATGCTGGTTGTCTAGCACCAGACTGAGCCATTTTGTATAAATCCTCTTTACAGCATCATCTATTAATATTGGTTTTGGAAGGATTTGCAGTGTTAAAAGGACTGCATCTTCCAGCAGGTATATTAAGATCAGACGTTATTCATTGTAGGAAAGAACATCTGAGCTTTTTTATACATCTCACAGAAATACAGTAAATATGTAGATAATAACTAGAGACCAATGACGAGCCAGGGGCAGGGATATTGAGATTGATGAAGTGAAGTTCATGTTCATGGTTTTTTAAAGTGAGCATTCTGCACCCCCCCACCCCCCCCACCCCCACCACCCCATATCTGTGTGATGTCTCCACAATAGCAGTTAATAATGTTTATATCGCTTCGTGGGTAATTTCAGCCAGGCAGTTTGATTGGTTACAGACACCCACCAGCCGTGCTGTTATTACCATTATGTACCTCAAGCTGTGTTTTCGTGGTTGTGACGCCAACTCTTGCAACCAAGGTGGCAGCTTTTATTCTTTTCTTGATTTAGAAAACATCTAGGTTACTTGGAATTTCTAAAGTACACTTGTAGTATGAAGCTGGCAAATACAGAAGCAATATGTGATAATACAAGAACTAATTTTGGAAGAAAGGAAAAAAGGCTACCTTTCTTTGACATCTTAATAACAGGCCATATTTTCAGATATATCAGAGAACATCATATAAGCTTCCGGTCATTATGTGGTCGCAGTAAAAATGGAATAATTCTCTGAGAGAGGTCTGTTTACACTGTTGATTGCACCCTGGTGTTTTTCATATCACCACTAACAGGCGCGCTTTTGAAAAGAGCACCAAGTGAACAATTGCAAGGCTCTGACCTGATCTGTGCAGCCAGGAAATGAAAAGCACAATAAACTGTTTGTCTTTGTGACCTACAATCAAAGAGTAGGTAATCAGTTCAGCCAAAACTATCAAACCTGTCAATCAAAATGACACGCCCCTTATTTATTTGCAGAATTTAAAGATTAAATAACATCCAAATGGATGAGTAAGAAAAAAAATCACCCCCTCACAGTTGTTGACCTATTAATCCTAAAATGGATTTTGTACCAGACTTTAAAGATGTTTATTTCTGCTATGAAGCTGGTCTTTTTAACATGGGAGTCTATGGGGATTTGCTCTGTTTTGGAGCCAGCCCCTAGTGGATGCAATTTTTTGCACATCCGCATAGGCTTCACATATTTTTGGCAAACAGGTAGCGTTTATAGTTTTCTTACCAAGTGTTGGGTCATACTCCCAGATGAAACGTCTGGTCAGAAATTTCACCACCAATGCTGAAACAGAGACAGGGAAGGCAGGAGTTATGTGTGCTGGTATTTGAATTTTAGTAAATATAAAGTACAGGATTTTATCATACTTCGTATTGTGTCTTGAATGTGGTTTTTAATAAAGAGTTGGTTTAAAAATAAACTCAAATAGCATGACCATCAATTCTTAATGGTGCTAATCACTCCAGGATGCTGCCCTCATATGAGCATCAATGTCTACTTCAGTTATTAATTAGCTGTAGATAACTCACCATAAGAGCACAAGATCCAAACCACTTCAATCATCTTTTCATCTAAATGCTAATACTGTATCTATCTGAGCAGATCTGAGTGATAAAGGCAGAATTCAAACAGCCGCCACTAAAATACATCAGCTCTCAAAGTTCATCTTGTATCCTATGTGGTATATGTGGTAGTTAATGTGGTCTTGAAAGCATCTGCCCATCTTTAGGAATAGAGAATCATCACTAAGCATCTGACTCAATGACTTTTAATGGTTTACCATCAACAAGTAATCTGCTGAACGGAAATGTGGTGCCCCGTTTATTAAGACAGAATTAGGCTGTCATTGCCTGTTTATCACACAAACCAAACAACCTTCTGGTCTTTGCCAGAGGGGAAGTGGCTGTAAACACTGATGTAAAATGTGTTTATCTGAGCGCTGCAACATTTTCCTTTTAGCTTCTGTTAGCAGGTAAGCATGATGCCACCTTGAATACTGGTCTTGTAGCAAAAGTCTCATTTAGTTCCAACAAACAACTAGAAAATAGTAAATAAGTTCAGTGTATGGTGGCCTAAACACACACGTATGCAGCTACACTCGCTGGCCACTTTATTAGATACATCTACCAGGTTGGACCTCCTTTAGCCTTCAGGACTACCTTAATTCTTCATGGCATAGATTTAACAAGGTGTTGGAAACATTCCTCAGAGATTTTCTTCATCTTCTGATTGCATTCTACACAGCTGTGTCCAACCAGTCTACTGATTCTCCTCTAACTTCTGAATCAACAAGGTATTTTCATCCAGACAACTGCTGCTCACTGGCTATTTTCTCTTTTTCAGACCACTCTCTGTAAACCCTTTTCAAACCAACCCATCTGGAAACAACAACCAAGTCACTTAAATCCCTTTTCATCTGAACTTCATGTGAACTTCACAGGTCATCTTGACCGTGTACCTAATAAAGTGACTGACGAGTGTATTTCTTAATGAACTTTCATACTAAATGATCAATGTGTTACAATTGTGGTGTTTTTGTTTTGGCTTAAACATAAAAATGGAGGGCAAAGGCACAAAACTTGGCCAATTTTTGTTATGTTTTTGTACAGAATGAACTAATGAGGCATCATGTTTATAGACAGCCAGGCTGAGACAGATGGCATCTACTGGTGGGTGATACACAGTTTTCAGTGTGGAAATGTTTAGAGTTCAGATCTTATGACACATGTAAGCAAGCCTACAGAGATGAAGCTATGTGTAAAATTTGTAGCGAAAGCAAGAAACACAACAAACAATAACCTGCAACTGCAACATAGGTGAAAAAGGTGATATGATATACTCAGATAATTTGATCTGTACAGGAACCAATGGTTAAATAATGTTTCTGCTGGTTTATTGGATTAATCAGCCATTTTGTTTTTTCTGGACAGTTATGTGAAAAAAGTAAACCTTCTTTCAGTTCTCCAGTTTTATATTTTAATACAGTGATTCCCAACCCTGGTCCTCAAGGACCACTATCCTGCAGGTCTTAGATGTCTCCCTGCCACAACACACCTGATTCAAATTAAATGGTTCTCTGACAAGCTCTGCACAAGTCTGCTAATGAGCACAAGTGAAGTCCTGTTAACCTCAATGAATGAAACAAAGCTGTAAAGAAGAGTGGGTCAAAGTTCCTCCACAATGATGTGAGAGAAATTGTCATACAGGAAATAATTACCTCAAAATAACAGTGGTTCTTCAAGCTACTGAATCATGGGGTGTATGGTTTTGTTCTGAATGACTGGTAGAAAAGCCAGTTCTCAGTGTTACTGTACAAATTAAACAGTATGTTCTTCTTTTTATTGTTGTAGGAAAAAAATCTGTCTTACAACATATGCTGTAGGATGAAAAGCTGCTAAGCTAAAAAACATTAACATCACCCAAGCCTGGTTAACTTTTGCTTAGTTTCTCTGCATGAGCTGACATGTGTGTGACATATTCCCAGTGGAGTGGTCCTCTTGAGTCCATGTAAGTACTGGTGTCCTCAAGTCAACTTATCGTGCTACCCCTTTTAACAGGAAGAATTTGAGGAGACAGCTTCCCCTGTGAAAGCTGCTTTTGAACTGTGAAAAAAGATCCTCAGCCGGCCCATTTTCTAATCAACTGCTACGTGGAAGAAGGGAGAGAAACTACTGTGTAAGCTGGAGT
This sequence comes from Rhadinocentrus ornatus, assembly GCA_037177495.1. Classification (NCBI taxonomy): domain Eukaryota; kingdom Metazoa; phylum Chordata; class Actinopteri; order Atheriniformes; family Melanotaeniidae; genus Rhadinocentrus; species Rhadinocentrus ornatus. The sequence goes on along the minus strand of JBAMHW010000026.1, from coordinate 11,476,125 downwards.
GTCCCTGTCATGATTCATTGCAGTCCTAAAAAAGTCAAGTCCAGTCTTTGAGCTCAGGATAGTGGTTGATGACTGATTTGCATGTGTGAAGAATGATTTGTACTGAACATATGGAATGGTGTAGAAATCTTTACTTTAGTCTCAGGTATTATCCAAACAAGTCTTGCACTTAACTGTCTACTTGATCCCTGTCTTGTTGATTTTGTTCCTCAGTAAAATCACATCTGCCTTTTCTGCTTCCAGCCAAAGAAAGATATTCCCCAAAGCGCTGAAAGCAGATCAGCAGCAGATAATTTGTCAGCCTGTTGAGAAGGCAGACTGGCGCACGTTTCTTCTCTGGGTACGTTTGCTTTACTTTCCTTGGCCCCGAATTTCCCTCTGAAGTCATTTTGTAATGTTTCTGCTACAATGGCCTGGATTCCAGGTACACAGAATAACCAATGGGGTGTGAAGTCCTCTCCTCATTAGAGGTAACTGTATCTCCTGCTTTTTGCTCCCACTTGAAAGAAATGTACACAAGGCAGAGAAAAGCCTTTGTGAAAATGCATCAGTATGGACACTGTGGCCCAGATTCAGTGGGCGATACAGTGTCTGGGCGACGAGAGGGAAAGTAACGTTGGAAAGTAACGTTCTCTCTCTCTCTCTCTCTCTCTCTCTCTGTCTCTCTCTCTCTCATTAGCTTCACTTGGTCTGTTAAAATACATCTACTTGTAGAGGGGCTGTTTATTGCTAGTATTTCAAGGAGAACCTAAACTCGTGTTTTTATTGATAAACAAAATACTCTCTGACACTCGATATGGATTCAAACAGTTTAACATCACCAACACTAATAAAATGAGTTGGTGAAATCACAAAAGTTATAGTACAGAAGCAAAAAGCATGACTGTTAATCGGCATATTAATCACTAAACTGAAACAGATTGGGATCAGGGTGTGGTGTTGCACTGGGTGAGCAGTTATTTACATTTTTATTTCGAGTTATTTCTCATTTTTGAAGAGAGGTGAACATTTCTCCTCATGCTTGGACATTAGTTGTGGTGTCCCCCATGGGTCTGTGTTGGGTCCTAAATTGTTTATACTGATCTTTACAGGAACCTTAAATATCAGATTCTGTAAAAATAATGTTGTTTGCAAATTGTACAAGTAGTTTTTTATTGTGAAAAAAAATTTATCACTAAATGTCACTTTTGAAATGTCAAAAATAAAAATGTGTTTTGATGAGAATAAACTAAGTTCATGTTTACTTTGTTATTTGTAAATTATAAAGGAATACATGTGCACATTTGCATACAGATGATATGGAAATTAGACATGAGAACAAGTTTATTGGTGTAATACTGGATGATGGAATCAGATGGAAATCTCACATTAAATAAAAACAACATGGTTTCAAGAAATTTTCTATTTCTATTTCTATTCTTGGTAAAACAAAACACACTTTGGCTCCTAATTCACCTCATATTCTCTATTAACTGGTTTCTCCATATTGAAATTGTTGTGAAGAAGTATGGGGCAACACTTATAAAGGGTCATAAATATAATTCATAATGTTGGGTACTTAGACCATGTTACTATTCTCAAAGTCATAAATATTTATTTATTTATTTATTTTTCAGCTGGGCATGTGTGAATACCTTTCTGTCTATGCGGCTACATCTCTCTGTATTCTAAAGATGATTTTGGTTTTGTAAATATGGGTGTAGATAAAATTGTAAATAGCACTTTTTGTAAACAGTAAGCTCGTATACTGGGTGATGGGGGTAAAGAGGTGAGACTAAATAAGCTTGAGGTTCTTCACACTTCTTTTGCGCATGCTATTTATTATTACTAGTCTATACTAAAATTGTATTACTCAATATGTTACAATAAATCAAATAAAAATAAATATGGTGGGCATTTCTAACCGTTACATCCCTGTCCTCTGTCACATTCTGCCCAGCCAAACTCCCCAGTAACCACTCCCCTGATCACCCACACCTGTTCCTAATCATCTCACACTCATGTCCCACACTATGGCCAATCACTCTCCAGATCCCTGATCATTCAGCACCTGGTTCACTCCCCATCGGACCTTTACGTTCATACCAGCATGGATTGCTCTTCTCCCGCACCTAAGATCTCCAGTCAGCCTTGTCCTGAGTAAGATGATTCCCTTGTTCTCCATTGTTTAAATAAAGTCTGTTAATCTGCCTTCTGTCTCTGAGGGGTCCATTCATAACACTAATGGGTCATGTGCTAGAAGCCTCTGTCTCATTCTCATGGGTTAGAGTTATCTTAGAATAAGCCACCTACTATCATGAATTAATTTGAGGCATTCACTCCTAAAAACATGAGCTGTTTTCCAGTTTATGGCAGACATGTGTCTCAGTGGTTTCTTGATCGTCCCTAAAGATACAAACTTTTTTTTTTTTTGTCTTGGGTCGGGCTGACCTCTTCTCCCAGTAATGCGCATTTACATGCAGTTGTTTGAACCGATCTGGGAATATGTAGTTGTTAAAAAAATATGAAACTTGTGTAAATCTTTATTTGTCTTTCTCCAAACTGCACTGTGCTGTGTGGACTTTCTCATTGTACATTGTGTTTGCCAGTCCAGTGAGTTCTGTCAAACTTTTTTAGGTTGGCACAGAAGAGCTATAGTCCATCAGGATTAGCACTGGAAGTATTAGAAAGTTAGATTTTTTAGATTAGACAAACTGGCTGTGGAAGGATATGAAATCTACAACAAATCTGAATTGTAAACAGTTTATTAAAGGTCTCAAATCCTACTTTTAACTCATCAGGACAGATGCTTCTCTGTGATGCTCAGATGACTCAGGTATAGAGACAGCAGAAAATATATTATAGGCTACTTTAAGTGTTTAGTCTCTAGAGTCACTTCTCCAGCTCAGCAGTGATCTGCGTTAACTAAAGCTGCTGCAATGTAACGTCTGGTTTCTGGCATGCTGGCAAACGTTCTGTTGCATTCTTACATTGTTGTGTATCTGACATTCTGAAGCTGGAGGCTAGTTTTAACAACTTAATATTTTCCACCATGTTCTACAGCGGAAATCTGCATGGGTAAAATGATTTGATTCATTCTAATTCTGCAGCCCAGACTTCATTGCTAAAAGTGTGGGTGTGAAATATAAAAACTTGGCGCTCCAACTTTTTATTTTTTTTACATCAGACACATCATTCATAGGATGTTTGCCAAAAGCTGCTTTTATCCAAAGTGACCTAATTGCATTAGGAGCAGAATGCTGGACTAATTGCAGACAAAGCAAGAGCAATTAGTGGCGCCTATGGCTCTGTTCTGAGCCGGTGCAGTGTTACTCATTGAACAGCTTCTATTGATTCCCCGTGGCCATCAGACGGACACCCACGGCTCTTTCGTTCCCTTCAGTCACAAAAATAACCCTTTACTGGCTCTCTCAGACCTGTGCCTCCATAGCAAAGCTCTGAACCTTTTGTCTTCATGTCATCTCGGGTCATGTCATACAACAACTTGTACCGATAAGACTAGGAGAGAAATGGCTAGACTCAAAGAGCCAGTCTAACCAGGTTGTTTATTTTTGTTTAAACCTGAAAAGGTACCTAAGCAGGTGGTATTAGTGTCTGAGTCTTACAAACAGGACTTGAACCTGAACATCAACAATAAACCAAAGAGAACTTTTATAAAAGGCATAAAACCAAAGAGGAATCCAAAAATGATCCTATTTTCTGAAACTTTTTCTAAACACAAAAAAATAAACGGACCAATTCTGTGGTAGAAAAAATGCTTTTTGCAATTAAAAATAATTAGTCAAAGTCCAATATTTTTCTGCCCTTATTTCATACATTCACAAATTGGTCCAATTACCTCTCAGATCCTCCAACCAACTACTTTAACTACTTAGTCAGTGCCGAAGGCCTTGCCTTAATGTTAGTAGCCCTGTGAAACAGCCTTCCACTGTGGTTCCACTGTTAAATTTGCCCCATTAACACACATAAAGATTATATGTTCCTTGTGGCTTTTAACAGCACTCAATGCTTTTAGCATGCTAAGTATTTCATTATTTTTTTTTTTTTTTACAAACTCATTTTATAAGTGACCTACTTATTTCATTTCCATTGCTTTGAGTTTTTTTTTTTATGTGTGTAATTATTTGGCTCTATGTGTTGTGGCTGTCTCTCAGTGTGTTTTATTATATACATTAAAATGGGTTGTATCTAACAATAGAGACAATTAGACTTCTTGGATTGAAGGACTTCTTGTATTGCTACCTGGGTGAAGTCAGATTTCTTCCACATTATCACAAAAAAGGCCCTCTTGTAGATCAGTTGCAGCTGATAGCGTTATTAAGTTCCTTTCTAAGTCGCACATGGGACAGGGCAACTGCACTGTATTAAGGAGAGGATGACCGGGGCCATGTATTGCCAGATTATGGGGATCAACCTCCTTGGGTCGTGGCTGGGTCTTCCAACATGACAATGACCCGAAGCACACAGCCAAGATAACCAAGGAGTGGCTCCGTAAG
>JBAMHW010000026.1:11443081-11455196 GCA_037177495.1 Rhadinocentrus ornatus | reverse complement strand
TGATTTTCCGGTAACGCCTGAACCACGTTCCCGGGAGGTAGAGCAGGAGACTGAGCTCCTACCCGTACCTCGTCACAGTGTGTATATTAATAATGACTAAAACAAATATTTAAAGATGCTGGCAGCTGCAATGACGACCCCTGTTGAGCAAGAGACAAAGATGGATAATGGACCTCCATTTGAGTCACACCAAGCGGCACACAGCCTCACTATATATGGGCATGTGTGTGTCGGTACAAAAAGAAAAATGTTAGCTTAAACTATGAGTGTGTGTGTCTGGAAAGAAAAGAACTGAAAACTGGAAACTTGCCATCTCATAACCTAAACCAGTGTGAAGTTGTCTAACATTTTTTGGCTCAGAAAGCCACTAAAACACATCTCTCAGCTTTTATTTAACTGGGCACAGAGTGCTGAAACTAATCTGAAGTCTGCATCTCATTTGCCAAGACGAAGATAAGTGACGGGATTTTTCTCGTGTTTATTGGTCACACATTGTCCTAACTGGATAAAGTGTTTGCAGGGAAATTTGGTCACCTGGCCTTTTAACAGTTTATTAGGCTTTTTTATTTGAGTGTGTAAACCAAGACAATTTAAATGAAGAGTAAATTATCCATCTTATTTTCATCCAGACTTAATTGCTGCTTGAGCAAATCTTACTTTAATACTGTTGTTAGGTGTCATACCTAGATTTAAAGTTGATTTTTGCATTAGTGTTATTATAAATTTACAATAATCCACAAACCACAACAAATACACCTGACAAAATCATAGCCATTCTTTGCATTAAACACTGGAATGTGAAGAAAAATGTCTTAGGGCTGTCACAATTACCTATTAATATTGCTTAATTACAGTTATTTGTAATAATTGTGATCATATCTGCATAATTGTTTAAATAATTGAAAAACTTGTTCTCCATCCTTTGATAGCGTTGATGTCATTTTCATGACTTTATTGCTTGTCCTCTGCTGCGGACATGGTATACCTGATATGTGGAGTATTTATTTAAAAAGCCAAAAAGGCAATCGGAACTTTTTTCTTTTTAAAATTCATGTTCTTGATTTCTTAATCATTAGGAATAAAGAAATTATAAATGAAGCTAAAAAAAATAAGAAATCAAGAGATTAAGAATATCTGAGGAGGAGGCAGGAGCTCAGATCTTCACCTTGTCCTTGTTTTTATGTTGCTCAACAGTGAAGTGATGTGCAGATGTGCAAAAGTGAGCAATTGAGTAGAAAATTATAAATCTAGAAATTAAGTAGAAATAAAAAAAAACCTACAAAAATAACGTAATGTAACGTTGGAGCTAGAACAATGCCCTGGCTAGCAGAAGACCCTTAGCTGTGGGGCTCTAGTACTTGCTGACCTTCCAGGCCCAAGCTGAAAAAACTCCCATGTGGAGCTTCATCTACAAGCTTTATACTAGAAGCCTCGCCTATGATTCCTCCTATGTATTGACAGCGACATGCCTGCATCTCAACAGGTTTAATTCTCAACAGCTCTAAAGAAAAAATGAAAAAAACAATCAACATTTTCTTCATCTTCTTTGCACAGGCAATTATTTAGTTATTACATTATAAATGCATCCAAACACATTGCTGGGTGTGATTCAAACATTACATCCACAGTTGTGAATAAGATTGACCACCCCTTTCAATTAGTTTAAAAATATGTGGTCCTTGGCAGGTCTTTAAATTAGGTTCTTAAATGACACATTGGATGTATTCTGGAGTCAAATGTAAGACCATCTGTCTGACAGCTACAACTAGACCTGTTTGGTCATGTAACAGGACAATGATCCCAAACTACCAGCAGAATGTATGAAAAAGAAAAGAACCAGTGTTGCAATGACCCAGTAAAAGTTCAGACCTTAACTTGATTAAAATGCTGTGGTGGTTGCACAAACGATGAACTGAAACAGTGCTGTAAAGAACTGAACAAATTTCCATCACAACAATGCGAGAGACTGATAACGTCAGGAAATTATAGCTTAAAGTTATTGGTGGTAAAAGGTGTATTTAGCTTTTCCACATACTGCTTCACCTTTTTAGTTTAGAGCTTGCTAAATAGAGAGATAAAAGGAAAGAATTATATAACAGCGTTAATACTTCATTTGTTGTTTATCTGAGACACCATTTACCCAGCTAAAGATGTGGCGAATTTTACACATTTAGATTAACTGTCATGCCTGCTCCTTCCTCTCGGGTGCGCTCCACCAGGAGTACTAATGTCTGATCCTATTTACTGATGTTTCCCCACATATCTAAATGCAGATGTCATTTCAGTCACTGTTCCTATTGAAACATCAGCTAGTTTAGCATCTTTGTGACTGAAGCTGCCACCTGTGCCCTGACAATCAACCCTTTTTGTTTCCCTCTTGTCATCCTGATGCAAAATCAGAATCAACTCTTCTTTACATGCCACGGAGCATGACTGGATGTTAAGTGCATAATTTTACCATGCAGTCAACTTGTTGGAGGTATCTGCTTTTATTGTGCTTCATCACTCAATTATTCAGGTTTATTTGATGCATCACCCACATGTGTGCATTTTTAATATGCAGGTGCAACCCAACGGGCACCAAACGTACTTGGCAGCAAATAAAGATATATTATAAAAATGTTGTTAAAACAGGTATAATGTCACCGTTGTTTTGCCTATTCTAGCCAATTAAGCAGCATTCGGTACAATAATAATACAACAATAATAAAACATCAAAGCGGGGTCTGATCATCCTTTCCCGACGTAGATATCTGCGGAGTAATTGTGCTTTGATGTCAACTGCCTCTTCAAGAAAAGGACAAGCGATGTCTCTGACACGTCCTTCAGGCTGCAGCTAAAGAGGAGAAACTCAGGGTCAGTTGGAGAAACCTGCCAGCGAGCACGTTAGCTTCACGGAGTCTGTTGCCGCAGTAACGGACTCAGAGTCACACTTAACTCGCTTTGTGAAACCGAAAACCCAGAGTTTCCCTTAACTCGGAGTCAACTAACTCTGAGTTTCCACTAAACCCGCTTTCTGAAATGGGGCCCTGGTCTGATTAGCTCATTCACCTCACTTGTGCCCCCTTAATCCTTCAGTGTATTTAAGTCACTGGTCCCTTTTTTTTTTGTTTGTTTGTTTTTATTTTGCCTCCATAGTCTTTTTGTTTTTTGTGGGTTTAGTTTATTAAGATCTAGGGCTGGGCATTGTCACTAATTTTCCTCAATTGATTCAAATCACAACAGCTTATTTCAGTTTGATTTTGATTATTCAGTTTTGATATTGATTCTTTTACAACTAATTATGTAACACCACCTATTTTTTCTTGAATATCAAAGACATTCTCAGATAATTTTTTCTTTTTTATAAACCACTAAGTGCATTTACTTGAAATGAGTTATCTGGGTGTAATCAAATTACTGTAATAATCTGATCTGACACATCTACATGCATTTCTGAAATACCAGAACAATCCAGCGTTTCCCCAGATTCACAGCTAGAAACGCTGTAATGAAAACACTCAAGACTTTTTAAATTTCCTGATTAAACCGTTTAATTCAGTGGAGTCAATCTAAATATTCTTAAAGTTCAGATCTCAGGTAACGTGTTAAAAAAACTTACAAAGAATACTGGATCCTTTGAAACCCCTAATCCTTCAATGACGGCAGATTCAGCTTGTTCAGCTGTGTGCATTGCCATGACGACCGTGACACTATCGGCGCACCGGTTAACAGCAGAAATCATCCATCAGCTCTTTACTAGATCTAGATGCTTCCATCTTCATCTGTTTGAAAGAATTTAATTTACCATGAAGGTCCGCGGTCTCAGCGTTTGCTGCTAATGTGAGCAGTAACACGCTGCGAAAGACTTTATAGATGAACATAATCTACACTGGTGAATGAAAACATCTGAACGTGCAAAAGAGAAGCTTATTTTGGATGGAGGCAACACAGGAAACCAGCTGTGTATGTGTGTGTGTGCGTGCATACAGCTAAATGGTCCGTACTTATATATCGCTTTTATTCAAAGTGCCTTACATCATACATCACATTCACACACACATTCACGCACTGATGGCGGTAGCTGTGACGCAAGGCGCTCACCACCACCCATCAGGAGCAATGGTGTCTTGCCCAAGGACACCTCAACATGAACTCAACTTGGCCGTGGATCGAACCAGGAACCCTCGGGTTACAAGACGACCGCTCTACCTTGCTAAGATCTTGCCGAGCCTCGGTAAGTGAACGCAAGAGTAGGGTCACGTTACTGGAAATTAAATTTAAAAATCAATCCACAATTTTTATGAACCGATATTGTTTTTTGTTTTTTTCTTTGAATCGATTAAAACCGATCAATCAATTTTTTTAAAACCAGCCCTATTAAGACATTTTACTTGCACCGGCCTGCCTTCTGCCTCTTCAAGCCTGCACTTGGGTCCCCACGCCCTCGGCACTCTGACATTTTTATATAAAATCCAAATGACGTCAACAAAATGTCAATCCTTCACCACTGAGCAAATAAGTTTGCTGACAAAATAAGACAAGCAGCATCATTAGTATTTAAAATATAGATATTAGCAGGTATTAGTTACATATGCATCCAATTGCATCCTCCACCTGCAACTTAAACAGGCAAAACTTTGATTTAACTCCTAAACAGGCTGTTAGAAGGCCGTTGTATTACAGTACATCACAAACTTTAAGGAAATTTAACATTTATCTTCTGTTGCAGACACTAAACGTTCATAAACACACTTCTCTATTTGGCTTCAGTTGTGACTGCTGATATTTAGAAATGTTTCTTGAACTGGTGTGTGTGTGTGTTTTTGTGTCTAAGTATTCATCTGGACTTATCTTGGTATAAATTTCAATTAGACTGTTACTTGTGTGTTTTCTTGTTAATGGCTTTGAAGAGAAGCCATGAGAAAAACAGGCTGTTCAAGACAGTGATTTCATGTTAGTTTGGTGAGACATCTTCAGACTTTGTGCTTAGTTGTTTAATCAGGCTGCAGTTGTTGCAGATGATTTCACTTCTTTCTCCACATTATTTTTGTCCTTGGTAAAGCTCAGCTTGGAGTTTGAAACTAAAGCCTTGATTTGTGGTCTTTAATTCTGTTCTCCTTTGTCAAAGACCACGGAAGGAAGTTGAAGTTTTGTGCAAGAAAAATGCTCCTTGTAGTGTATTTTTATGCTTTAGCAATTTTAATTGGTAAAAAAAAAGTCAAAATACAAAAAAATGATTATAAACCCAGCAGTGACAAGGTTGGACTCAAACTAAAGTTCTATGCTATGCAGGCAGATGTCTACTCCACTCTTCCTGACTGACTTACCTGTCTGTGTTACTTGGTAAAAAAGCATAAAGAAACAACATTTTAGTGCAGCTGCTGGAGGATAACTGCCAACCTGAAGCTATTAAACAGCTCACCGTGCATCTTAAAGTGACTGTAAAGAGGTAACTGTGTTAAGCATTTGACAAGTTGCGAATGAGAATAAATTTGCAACGAAAGACCTGTTACACCTGCACACACATAGGCAGAAATGTGGAAATAGATTCTTTTCATGAAAAATATGAAGCCATGCATATACATGTTCTTTTATAAATATCACTCTTTGTTTATGTTTTTTTTACCACTTTTAGGCCTGATCTGGACACTGTCCACATCATGTTTGCATTAAATATATACAATTTGCACCTCAACTAGATGGCATCATAGACTAATAAAGGTATTTGCTTTGTGCAACCTTTTACATTTCTTTCTTACAGTCCTACTGTGTGTGGTCACATTTACTGTATTTTATTACAGTCCATTTTTCAAAAATGCTCTCTTTCAATTTTCAATTTCTATTTCTTCTAAGTCAGTAAATAAAGACTGAAAATGGTCCCAATGAGATTACATGTTGGTCCTCTGTCTCTTTGAGAACAACTAAATCTAAGAGTCATGACTTACACTCTTGTTTCCAAGCTGACCTCTCTAGGATGCAATATTTGTGTCTCAATAAAAAAGACACCAGGGTCCATCCATCCATTTTCTATACCCACTTAGTCCAATAAAGGATTATGGCCATGGTTTGTGTAAACAACAATCTTGCCTGATTGTAGTGCTCAGTTTTTAGATCACTTGTTTCATATGCATCTTATAAAATAAATAAACTGTCTCTGTAGCAGCTTGCATGTCATGTGTACAATAACTCAAAACATACTTTTAGACCCTATTTAACCACAGTGATTCTGAATTGTGTATCTGCACTGATAAACACCAGGGTGAACTATCAATACATCATGTTCTTTGGTAAAAATTAAAAGGGAGTGGTCTTTGTTTCTTGGTCTCACATTTATGCTATTGTTTCTTCTTCATGTTACATCTTGTGCATATTTCTGCAACATACACTCAGAGACCACCACAGTAATCCCTCACACTCCCACGCTGCAGCAGGGAATCACCATTGAAAGAGAAATACGAACACACAGCGGACTGACGCGATCATTTTTCTTCACATTTTTCCATTTATGGCCTCCACCCACTCATCATCCAGGCTCTCACACACACCTCAGTCATGCAGACGTCAGAGGAATAGACTGCATTAGTGACGCTAAAGCAGCTGCTAAACTCAACACATTTCGCTTAGTGCAACACGTTGCCAAGACAAGAGAAATAAATTCATGTAAAAGTTAGGAATGGATCTGATGCCAAATATAATGTACCACAGTGCGATAATAAACTACTAAGGAACTGCAGTGGTAACATTTTTCTAACGCATTGCCATGCTTGTTTGCCACCTCTGTATGTCAGACCGGATGATCATTATCCACTTCATCTGTATCCACTATCAGCTGTATCCATTCCAGAGTGAGGCATGCCATGGTAGGTGTAACATGTAACACAGAACAGAATAATAAACCTGGAATCAGAAGGATGCTGTCAGCTCTGTGCAATCCAAAGTGTTACTTTCCTGGCAAGATGTGTATAGCATGTGAATGATTCAGCTGTGTGCTTCTCTTTTTGAAGATAAACTGAGACTCTCACTTGGTATGAAAAAGTACATTTTAGTATGTTTAAGTCTTCAGTGAATGCCCGTTCTGACTAGTTCTTTCTGTCTCCGCATAAAGAATTCATTATACTAGAAATGTTGTTTGTTTTCTGGTTAAATTCTGATATGAGATATCCTGCTACTGTACCCAAGGTAAAGAGAAGATAAAACCACCTATCACTATAAAAACACACACACACAAAGTGTGTTTTCTGTGATTAAAGCAACTAGATATAATATGTAACCTAAGTTAGAGGAGCCTCTAACCCTTACTGTTTCATTATGCTAAGCTAAGCTAACGTTTCCTGACCATAGTTTACCATAGAGGTAAGAGTGGAAACAATGTTTCTATTACTCTTAACAGGATGATAAGGAAATTATCTGATTCTCCTTAATTGGTCATGGCAAGCATAATAATGGTCTGATTACTATGTTGTACTAAACAAATTTACTTTGCCAAGGGGGACCTTTGTGGATATAAGGGGAATAAAGCTTTTTTTATGTAAGGCTCCCTTTGATCCTTGAGTATTGTTCTTTATTTTCTAATTTGGTTGCTAAATTACATGTTAATGCTGGACCTGATATGGTGGACAAACGAAGGGGAAGAGCGAGGAGAAGGAGAAAGTTAAAAAGGGCAACAAAGATGCAAACAATAGAAATCAACTGTACAATTAAAACCAAAACAGAAAAGAAACACAGGCTATCACTTGCAACATCGGTAAATAAACTTAAAAGAGAATATGTGACAGCCTTTATAAGAAAACAAAGCAGAGAATCATCATGAGCACCTGCAGGGGCACAAACTAAGAAAAACATGAACATGAAAACATAACTGTGGCTATTGGTGATTGGACCTGCAAGGTAACACAGTAACTGTGAGCATACTTGTTAGTGAATGTGTGTGTTTGTGAGAGTGATTGCAAAATATAGGGAATTAGTTGTGGTTAAAATGAGTGTGATCGTGCAAATGCAACCCTGCCCCCTCCAAGGATCATAAGCAAACAAAGAGTCCCAAGACCCAGGCAACCAGCAGCAATAACAGCCACCATAGGAAGAACTAGGCCGCATGTCTTAACCTTCGTGGCCATGGAACATGGGGCCCCAGGGGGCCGGGGATGACATCCTGCCGTCCCTGCTGTCCACCCGCCATCCAAGTGTAAGTCTAGTGCGGGATCCAGGTTTCTGTGTGAGCATGATTCCCAGGCTTCAAAGCCTATAGCTAAGCACCCTGCGTACCAGGATTTTTTCAGAAGCTCAAAACATAGTGACTATTGCCCTCACTGCTACAGCACAGAAGGAAATGATCTTCTGCATGAAGTGCAAAGTAAACTGTTGAAAGACCACATAAGAGCATATTCTATATTGTTTAGTTTCTTGATAAATATCCAGTGTAGTCAGTGTAGCTTGACTAAAACGTTCTCCATTCAGGAAAAGGGAAATAAAAATATCTACACTCAAACATACAGAGCCTAATTTTCCCCTCTCTGTTACACATGGCACATATAAACCTTGTTTAAACTGTCAAACTAAGCAGGTGTGTAGTGGGTTTTTTCTTTTTCCTCTTTTTTTTTCGCTGTATACCGAGCTGGGTTTTGTGTTATTTTTACTCTGAGAAATTAATCTGGGTGGTGCTGTGGCTTTGACAGATTACAGACTATATAACTCCAACCAAGGGAGGAGACCTACTGCACCACTGACTATAGAAAGACAGGAAACCACAGGTCTGACGTCAAAATATATGCAGGAAAATGGTGCGCTACAGCTGGAGGGAAAGCAGTGAAGAAAAGATTTCCCCAAGATTTTCCTCCGAGCACTTAATTCAACTGAAAGTAGATCTGCCAGTCTAAAATTGCAGACTCAATCTCAAAATTACAATAAAAAGGTTGACAAATTGTTTTTCATGTTTAAGGGGGTGTCTAAGAGCCGTTTTACAGTGAGAGAAGCTTTTCATGTTGTCAGACAAAAGTGACATCCTTCATTTATCCCCAAGCCAAGACAGAAGAGGCAGAACTTAAAGTTCTAACAAACTGATTATTTAAAGGTGTACATTTTTTAATCTACATCATTACATTGTGGATCCTCTCATGAAAACTGCACACAAATAAAATATTCATTACAAAGAGTGGCTCCTTCCAGAGTGTTGTTATCGTATCTATACTAATATAAACACTTCTGGCAGCACTTAATTTTAACTTAACTTTTAATTTTTATTTTCAGGATTCAGTTTACCTATCCCTGCTACTTCTTATAAGTCACAACTCACAAAATAAACGTTATAATAGAAATCTATATTTTTGCTGAGATTTTGGCCAATCCTGTAACCTTCCTGCTTGAGGACCCCTGAAAGCTCCATGGTCTCTTGTTTGGCAGACACCTGTGTTGGGTTACTGACCCTTAATCCTATTGAGATTTGGGTTGTTATGTAACACTTGGGGCTACCCCTGAATGCAAATTGCATCCTTGGTCCCAAGCAAGAAACTTAGAGGGATTTTACTCTGCAGAAATCAAGTGAAAAAAATGACATTAACAGGCTGAAACAAAGATGCCACCATGCACTCCCGAGATTATAACAGCACCTTTAACTTTACCGCTTAGCTCTTGATGTTCATTTTTTCCCCAGTTTGAAATGTATAAATATAAAGATTTTCTCAACATGCACAATTTTACTGTTCTTTAGAAAAAAAAGACTAACATCTTTTTGAGAAACATGGAGTCAGATATCATATATCATAGACCTTCTTTCTTTATAAATATTCTTTCTTTTATCATGAAAGTGTCTTTTTAAAGTACACAGGTAATGGATTATGACATGGCCTTTTCTTAAAGGTTTTATGAGGTTATTAAAATGTTCCGACCTGACCACAGCTCTGATCTACTCCACACCTGAATTCTGCAGTGCTGTCCTCTAAAGGGACACATCTCACATTAAAACACTGGCGGGTCTACTCACCAGCGACAGCTAAATGCAGAAATAATCCCCCGGTGTCCAAACGGATCAGGTAGAGAAGAATATGAAGGGGAAAAAAAGTTCCTAGGTACGTTTATTTAAAAAATAAATAAATAAAAAATAATTATGTCTGACCTTCTGAGACAAAGATGCGGACTTGGCGCACCGCTGGATGAAGGCAGATTTACACAGCTGGATGCGCTGTGGACGGGTGGACGAATGGACAGATCCTGTTTGGGTGGGTCGAACAGCAGCTCTGAGTGAGATGAATGAATCCTAAAAACACGGGGTCAGTGGAAATATACGGAGCGGAGCTGCTGGAGTTCCTCAAACCGGGCGGCTGCTGCTGCGTGCCGCTGCATGTGCTCAGAGAAACGATAGTGACATCTAGCGCCAGGAAGTGATAATACATGGTAGTAAACTTATTAGTACAGGTAAATAAACTTGTGTTAAATCTATTATTTGTTCCATTTAATAATACAAAGTGGTATTGTGCCATACATTGTTTAAAAGCTCAATTAGTCACCTTTACAATGAGTAAGGATTGTGCCTCTGTGGAGTGAGCAGCACATCTCAATGTGAGGTTGGGACAGTGGTGCCAAACCTATTACCTTAAAAACTCCCTTCATGCAACTACTAAAAAACCGTGGACCCCCCAACCCGCCATGTGCTGAAACCATGCTTTCAAGGTTACTAGGGCAGATGTAAACGACTCCACTACCATAGCTCCACTACATTACTGACTATAACTAAACCACAGTACATGTACAAAAATTGATTGGAGTCACAATGTTGTGGCCAAATGAGTTTTTGTTTGTTTGTTTGTTAATTTTTTCTCATATTTGACTAAGAGTATATCTTTAAAATATCCTTGTATAATAGATCTTGGTAGTCCCCATTTAGCCACTTTGGGTCCTGGTTTCAAAAGTTCATGTTACCTGGCTCCCAAACACTGGTTCCTTGTGAATGAAAGATCCAAATGATAATAATAATAATAAAAAAAAATCATTTAAGAAAATAGTTCCACCTTAAGTGGCCTTAATTTTAATCACACTGACTTTGAACAGTCAAAGCCTCGAGGACCCCCTGCTCTATCGGGGACCCCTTGTTGGGTTCTGGATTATGAGACAGTCTGGCACACAGTGCAAACTGTCACCTCGCTGTAATGCTTTTAATGTTTTAAGTAAAGCACTTTGAATTGTCTTGTACACGAAATGTGCTATACAAATAAATTTGCCTTGCCCTACTTGATCTGTCTGAAAGTAGTAAAGAATTACTCGTTTTCTAACTTTTTAAAGGTTTGTTTTATTGTGCAAAGACAGATGATCAGCTGTTAAATAAATCTCATTCATTCATTCATTTATTAGGTTAATCCGTAATTGTTGCCAGCAGCTGTTTCAGCTTGGTTTGTTTCAGACTAAGTTATAAGTCGTGCTAGAAGAAAGATGTGTTGAGAACAGCGTTAGCATTTACAGACACAACTGTAGACATGGCTGGAGGATTTAAAGAGAGGCTGTGTCAGTGTGTCCGAAACCATGACTCTACAGTCTGTGTAATGTCTTTAATGTATGTGTGAGAGAATTATTCCTGCTGATTGTTCAATTAAGTGCAGAGAAAAGTCAGCAGGTGAGGCAGGCAGTACTCTGCCTCACCATAAGGGGGCACACTCACACCGACACAATGTATTGGTGTGTGTATCTGAAAGAGGAATGCTGATGAGAAATGAAGCATTACCAGTAGTTGCATGCTGTTGGATAATTAGTAAAATAAGATGCTATTTTCAGTTCTTACAATTGTAAATATGACCCCAGTGGAGTCATAGCCTCACCAGCCATGAACCTCACCGCACGTCATTGGATCACATTTAGCTTTTAGAGATTTGTGGAAAGTATGTGCAAGATGCCGTTGCCAGGGTAACTGCTGAACAAGCTCGGGGTATGAGGGTGTGAGAACTGAGCGGGCAGTGCCTTCAACATCACAGGTAGGTAGGCTTCTTTCCCTTTCTTTATATAGTTGTTTTTTAAATAGCCTTGCAAAAAGCAGACTTTAAAGTTAATCATAAACTTCATCCAGCAGCATCAACGTCTCGGTCTGCAGCTGCAGAGCAGAACCACAACCTGTGGGACCTTAGACAGCCGAGCTGGTTTCTAATCACCATCA
>JBAMHW010000026.1:11392344-11406684 GCA_037177495.1 Rhadinocentrus ornatus | reverse complement strand
CATCAAAGCAGCAGCTTTATTTATTTTATTTATTGCAGGTCATATTGTCATCGCAAGTTTCAACAGTGTTATCGCATCTTTTACTGATATCGTGCAGCCCTAGTTAGCGACAAAATAAATTTAATTATACTTCAAGAAAAAGACTGGCAAATGTATTGGTCGCCATTTCGCGAGTAAATGAAAAATTCACTCGCACTGTCTCACATTTTAGTCTCAAAATGCGACCATTTGGTTGCAGTCTGGAGCCCTGGACCTGTAAAATGAACTGGACTGAACCTCTCTGCCTCGTGTTGGCTCCTCTCGGCCTGGGCCCGGGCTGTCCTCAGCTCCTCCCTGACTCTGTCCAGTGATTCTTTCAGTCGCTGGTTTGACTCCATCAGTTCACTTTCAGAGTGTGACAGCGCCCCCAGCTGGACACCAAGCTCCTGGTTGTGCTGTAACGTCAAACACACGCATTTATTCATGGCAAAAAATAAATAAATAAATAAATAAAATTAACAATCCTCTATCTAAGAGAAATCAAAAATATATTTTGACTTGCCCTTTGTAGGTCAGCAATCTCTGCTTTCTGTCTCTCAAGCTCGTCCAGCTGGGAGCTCTGCTGCTGTACTTTAGTTCTAACAAACAGAAATCATGTCAAATCACATACCAGAAAAAAATCCTTTTAGCCAAACTGTCATGTATAAACAGACAAGCATAAACAAACCTTCACACCTTCTGTAGAATGATAGTAAAGCACAAAATAGGAACAGAAACTGGCAACCTTTCTGAACTGTAACAGAGCAGACCGCAGAGAGCAGCAGCTGCTATTTGCAGTGCATCCCTTCACACCTTCCTGCTTAACATCTTCTATATCCATTTTATCTATTATGCAGTGACTTCTGCAGGCAGGGTGTGTGTTTACAAAGTGGAAGAATCTCAGATCTCGTCACGTCACTGTGAGTTAAGCAGCTGTGCATATCTGAAAACGTACCTCAAGTTCTGCAGTTCTCTGCGGGCCAACTCTTCACCTTGCTGAACGCTATGGAGACGCTCCTCCCACTCCTCCTTCAGAGCCAGACCGGAAGCATCCTGCAGGGCTCTCTGCTGTTCCAGTGCTGCCAGGCGATTCTCTTGCTCCAACCTGACATGCATCATTAAAAAATGTTTTAAAAAAATTCTTTAACAAACAGAAAAAAAAACATGAGCTTAACTAAAAGACTCTTTGTTGTTTTCTTGTCTAACAAACAGAATACAACCAGATTCTCACTTTTCTTCATGTAGAGTGGCTATTTTGTGGAACTCCTCCTCCCTGGCAGCCTGCACTTTCCTGACTATCTCCCTCTCCTTTTCTACTAGAACCTCTTTGTGTCTTTCCACAGCCGCCTTGAGCACCTCCACATCTGCCTGCAGACCTGAAACACATAAAAAAACTCATGAGACTAAAGGTGATACAATGCTCATCTGTTAGATGAACGAAACAATCTGTCGCTGTAGTCGTCTCACATTTAGTACTCTGCAAAAGTCTAGAGTCAGTCTTCATTTTTTATATAAATAAATATAAAATATTATATAAAAATGTTTTTTTTACTAAGATACCTGTTACATGTAGACAACACGAGTTGTACAAAGGGTGTGTACGCACAAAAATGTGGAGTACGCTCTTTGTCACGGTCAAGTTCAGATGTATCAAGCTTGAAATAACCATGGAAACGTGCAATGGTTCTGAAACTTCATGGCTGTTGGCAGATGCAAGAAAGTCTGGCAATGTTTAACATAAGTATATAGAAATAAAAAAACAAAGATTTCTGGCACATTTGTGGTTATAAATTTAGACCTTTAAAAAAAGAACATCATTAATTCAATAGAAACATTCAGGATTAAATGCTGAAAAATATTTCTCTATAAGAAAAACTGAAAACATTAGACACGCAGAAGCTAAATCTTGGTGGTGTGTGTGTGCATATCTAAGATTCATACCATCAATTTGCCCCTGCAGTGTGTTCCTCTCCCTCTCCACCTCCCCTTTAGAGCGAGCACACTCCAGTTTGACACTGGCCAACTCTAGTTTATGTGAATGCTTCAGGGTTTCAATCTGGAACAGATAAAAAAAAAATATGTTAATTACAATAAAATGACTTCCTATTCTTCAAGCTTTCCCACACAAAGTGAGAGATTGTAATAATAAATGACACTAAACATTCTACAGTGTCTGGTTTAAAGCAGAAACCTATAAGACATTGATGAAAATGAAAGTTCCTGTTCTGTGAGAGGTACGACATGGGTCCTCTCTGATCTTTGCTTCCAGTCTGAGGTGAGAGTTCTGGCTTAACGGCGAATGGCGTACCTGACTGGTGAGGGAGTTGACTTCTCTATCAGCTTTATGCAATCGTCCGGTGAGCTGACTGTTCTGCTCATGGCTTAGTTGAAGCTCGCTCTCCATCCGCTCCAGCTGAAGACGGAGCGACTGGCGCTCTGCCTATCACAGCCACATCCAGTCATACAACACAATAAAAAAATGGAAGAAAAAAAAAAGCCTGATTGCATGTAGCTATGACAACAGGACTGCGGGTGTCTTACCTCCAGCGATTTCACGGCAGCCTGAGACTCGGTCAGCTGTCTGATCTGGATGCGCTGGACGTTTTCAGCCTGCTGGCCTGAGTTTTCTTTCTGGGCTCGGAGCTCGGCCACCTCTGCCTCCAGGCCTTTCAGCCGAAGGTGGAGCTGGGCTTTCTCCCTCAGAAGAGCCTCCACCCGCTTCCCATCACGCAGTGAGTCCGAACTGTGATATTGAGCCACCAAGTCCTCTCTGTCCTTCTCCAGACGAGATATCTGATAACAGAACATCACAACTTTGAGAAGCTTTTTTTCTACTTATTGAGATACTGAGATGAGAACCAGCTGCTCTGGTTAATATTATACCACAAACACCCACCTCCGCCTCATAGCAGATTCTCCTCTCCTCCAGTATACGAGCATGCTCTTCTCTATGGTGCTCAAACTGGGAATTGATGAAGGTGTACTCGTACCGCAGCTTGTTGTACTCAGACCTGTACCTCTCTGTCTCCTACACAATCGTGTCACATTATCAGCTAATCAGTTAAAATTGAGCAGAGAAAGAAAAAGCACACACTTTCAAATGATTTCCAGAAGCAACCCTTCGCTGATGATGCTCTTGACTGATGATGAGGATTTAACAAACAGCTGCTCACACCCAATGTAGTTCATGAATTTTCATTTAAAATATATGTGATAGGCATGAAACCAGTTCATTAGTGCAGATTTGGCACTACTGTGTTGCGCTATAAATACTGTAGATTACTGAAATGTGTTTGTTTTTGTTCCCTCTTGCTCTTGTGTTTTTTTTGTTGATGTGGACCTACTTTACTCTAAAGTTTGCTCAACTGCAACTTTTCATTTAGACATATAAACAGGTCAAGATTTTACTCTGACATTTATGCATATGTTTTTAATTTAAAGTATATATATCCTTTAGCTTTTACATTGTGAATTGTGGTGAACTTGTGTTTTCTTAATCAAATAATTAAAAAAAAATAAAAAATTTCATGGATTTCTTTATTTTTCTCTGCTGTACCTCTTCCAGCTTGTTAAACCGCTCTCTCACTGGAGTCTCCATCTCTTGCTGCACCTGAGCTCTGAGTAGCTCCAGCCGCTGAGGGGTCATCACCTGGTCAAATGACACATATAAAAAAATAGTCTGGATAAACTCATTTTAAAAGATGTCTAGATCTCTGTATTTGTAAATGTAGGCACCAACATCTTGCTAACCAAGTTCAAGTATAAATTTGAAAAATATACCAAAACAAACAAAAAGCTAAGTGTACCTGTAGACGCAGCTCCTCCAGCTCTCTGGTTTTGTCCAGCAACTCTCCTCGCAGCTCCGCCAGCAACAGCTGCAGTTTTTCCTGCTGAGACTGTTTGTCACTCAGCAGACGCTTTAGCTCACCCTGCGCCCGCGTGAACTCATCCTGCAGGCTTCAAATACAAAGAGAAAATTAATAATAATAATCACAACTATGACAGAAGGAAATAAAATATGACTAAATTACAGAAGTATAAATTATCAGTAAAATTATTAGTACCTGGTGTGTTCAGCCTTTAGTGTCTGGTAGTTGGTCCTGTGGTTTTCACATTTAATCCTCTCATCAATAAGCATCTTCTGCAGCTCCATCTCTGCACCCCCTAGTCCAGCAGACAACCCCAGCATGGCTGCAGACTTCCCTATGCCAGGTTCCAGGTTTGGGACAAGAGTGGAGGAGGTCATTTCACCTATGCAAGAGGAGACAGAAAGAGAGGAAACAAAATAAAGTTTGGTAAACCAAACAAAGCACTTGCTGTCTCTACAATCAGAGGACGATTATATGATAGCATACAGCCTACAGCTTTTCGATGAGTGGAGTAAAATAATTCTGATTTCGCTCTCCTGACGTGTAGTTAAGTGATTTTGAAGAACAAAAAATTGACCTGGCTTTGTTGTCAGTTAGTAACCATGGCTGCTCTGAAAGGAGTCCCCAAGCCACTTGTTATAATCACAAACTCTTGGCTGTCAAGGCAATGCTCGGAATCAGTCTCAAGTGATTAAAGCTCATCTCTCTGGCAACTGATGTTATGCACACGAAGGGTTTGTGTGATTGTACAATGTGTCAATTGATCGGAATAAATAAGGCAACAGTGTGCTTGCTGCAAATAATAATATAATATATATATATAATATATATAATAGCAATAACTGTAGTTTCACATACCAACTTCACAGATCCAGATGAACGGTGAACTTAAAATATTAAACGAGTGCACTTTTAAGAGAATTGCCCTCTCAAAAATAAAGTACAATACACTGTAAACACAAAACAATTAGGACCAGAATTGGTCTATTCTTACCACATCTGCTTTCTTATCGTGTGATGAAGTTAAAACTAACTAATTACTTAATCTAAACTAAAAAACAGTCATGCTAAAACATCGCAACGGGATAACGCTTGGAGCCGAAGTCTCGAGTCTTGTTTTTAAATGTCGCGCCCCCATGTCCCAGCCGCATAATATGCTAACTAGTCAATTAGCCACGGTAGTATGCCAGTTATTGGGCACTCGGTTCTTTTATTTTCTTTAAAAGGCACAGGCATTAAAATTTTAAACAGTCACGATTTTGAGGGTGTTGTGTTTTAGTACAATAAAAGAAAAACCAACTAAATTAAACCATATTTAATGCCGGAAACTAAATATGTACCAACAAGCTGAATTTAAATTTCGCTAACTAGCATAGTTAATGTAATGTACGACCTGGTGCTATTTCAGGTTTTAAGAAAATAACGTTAACCAATTAAGAAATATTGCAATGCCTGTCAGTTGTATTTACAAATTCGAGGAACTGGGTGAACAAATCCACTTACCTCCTGCATTGGGACTCCACTCTTCCCTGCTTTCTGTTTGCTAGCTAGCGTTAGCTAGCTCTGTGAACTACACACTGGAATCATGGGTAAACATTTCTCGAGGCCCGTTTCTGTCAAGGCGTTAGGTATCACGTTTATTATTACTGATTTAGTGTTCAAATATTTAAGTATTCATCAATTTTATTTGACAATAAATGCATCACTAGATAAAGGGTCTTAACGTGTTTAACCACTTCTTTATTTCAAATAACCGCCTTAAAAAAATAGATAAATTTAAAGATAGTTTACATATATTCACCTAAACATCAATATTTTCTTGCACATCAGCTGAGATGGTACAAACAGGACAAAACATGAGGTGTGCAAGGAAATTGAACTCAATCGTACTGTATATAGTACATTAAAATGTTCAATACTCTTGCTTGCACAGAGGCTCATCTCCATTAATGACCAAAGCATTAAACACAGTGACAATAAATTCAGCTTCAATATATATAACTACACTACCATTACTGATTGTCATTTCAAATTCAGCACTTTCTTTGGTGTCTGCTTTGAAAAAACACGTCATGTATCCTGTCCCCATTTACCATCTTATTTGACCATAAAGAGAACTTCACATCAGTTACAGATCTAATACTTAAAATATTGTCTGTGGCTTTTACATAAGTAAAATGCAAGCAGTGCTGAAAATCTGACATATTTAATACAGTTTTCAATTTGAACTTTATCCACTTCTACTAAAGTCTTTAGCATCAGTGCTGCTGCAACCACAATTTTCCCACAGGGATTGTTAAAGATCAGTCTGCAGTTTGACCGAACTGTAAAAGGATATAATGTTCTCTGTGAAAAACTAAAATCTGACCCATTAAACTCTCAGATGTAGTTGAAAGCTTAACTTCAAAAAAGAATAAAAAGAAAAAAAAGTGAAGCTCTGGATAGATGCTATGTATATGGTGAAAGATGAGAAAGAAAAATGATGTCTATTTATATGACTATCCTAAATAAGCAAACAGCAATATCTGTGGCATTGTTGCTTTACCTGGTTTTACATATTTTGGTAAGAAATGTGACATAAAAACAAAGTGATTTTATTCTATCATTTTCCAATTTACATATTATTTAAAGGACAACACCCATCTTTTCCCCCCCAACCTGGGGTCTATTTTCACTTGTTTTGTGGTATAAAATGTTCAGATGTTAAATGAGCTGCAACAGTTGAAGAAGCAATGTGAAAGTGCTCAAACTGACAAGTCAGAATAATTATGAGAAGAGGCAGCTATCTAATTTCATATATCCTTTTCACTGCTTTTAAGAAAACCAGGACATTTCTCACCCTCTGATTTCTCTGAGTGTTTTCTAAATTGTCTGGCTCTGATAATGAGCAATTTAAATAATTAAAAATCTGTGTAATATTCAACTGTGGAAATAAATGAATGCTTGCAGGTCCTCTATGGCTGAAGGCGTTGATAAAATCAACCATCCTATAAAATTACAACTTTAAGGTATTATAAATTTATAATTACATAACAAGCACCCCCATGCAAATTGTGGCAACAAAGGAAAAGGTCCATGTCTCAGTCTCTAAGCATCCTACTCATGATGCTGCCATCAGACGATCTGATCCTGTCAGTTCCAAATTCAGTTAAATAAAAACAAGCAAAACAAACTGATGCAAACAAAAAAATAATGTTTGAAGTACCATGCAGATATGAACAATGACAAAAACAAACAAAACATAACAGATCGTAAACCAGAACTGGGTCATACATCAGTAGAAAAATTAACTCATCTATCATGTAGTTAAGTATTTCATATTACAGCTTTAAAAAAATGACTATGTAATAGAGTCTTTTTTCAATCTCCTCCACCAATGGAACATTTCTTCCTGTCTGTGTTGCGGACTTATAAAGAATTAGTGGCTGCTGAATTTCACACTACAGCATCTTCAATCATTTAAAAACAGTCACCGATTAAATGTCTCACCAATTAATGGCCTCCTTAATTTTACATTTCATTACTGAACAAAACATTTGAGAAATTAAACAGCCATCTGGTAAGAACAACCTGTGAACATGTGACTATTTACAGATTAATAATACATAAAAATAAATTAAGAAAACTGTCTAGGAAATGTACAACTTATGAGCGGCCTACATTGCCAACTTTCTGAGTAAACAGTTTTCTTCGACGACGTGGTTCGGACCATCTCAGCTGGAGCTGAAAGAGAAATGCGAATCAAGTTCATGACTGAAAGTTCCTGTTTGAATGTAAAATGAGCCGTAAAGATGTGGGGGTCTGTGTGGTTACCTGTCTGCAGCATCCTGGTCCGCCTCAGCAACGCTGTCTGCTCTGGTGGCAGATGCTCGCAATTTAATTGGATCTGCAAAGATTTAAATTTAAAATAAATAAAAAAAATCAAGAAAGTGTCTCCACCTGGAAAAAAAAGGAGGAAAAAAAAAAAGAACATTGAAGCCCTTTCACCTTGAATCCAGCGGATCTGTGTTGCAGGCCCGTAGCCTTGCTCGTTCTTTGCAGCAATTCTGAAGACGATGGCTGGCCGGTTGGATGCTGAGCTGTCGATGTGGGCGTTTTCCAAGTTAGTGGAGCTGACGGAGCAGGATGTCTTGGTGCCGCGATAAATCCGGATGAAAGCCATCTGACCTGGCCGCTCCGAGCTGGAGGAGCGGCTCTTTCTTACCGCCAGATACATGGAATACTCCAGGATCCGACCTGATGGGGATGTGGGAGCCTCCCAGTTGATTTGGACGGAATCATTGGCCTTTTAGAAAAAAAAATGTTAACAGAATTATAAATGTTAAAAATCTACAGACAAGCTGTCAACTTTCCCTATTAATGGACTCCGTTTGCCCTTGAAATTGTGCATCACCTTGGTTATCTTGACAGCAGAGGGCGCTCCAGGGAAGCCGGGTTGGCACGTCTTGAACTCACTGATTGGGCTGAAATCTCCCTGACCAAAGCAGTTGATGCCTGCAACTCTGAACCTGTAGGTCTGACCTGGAGTCAGCTCCTGCTTATCCCACCCCTGATAGTCCTGAGGCCCAGGCAGCTTCTTCTGGGGAAAGGATAGAAAAGACAGAAGTAGCACCATTGAACATCATCTTCAGAAGGGAACCTCTGTCTTTATCGTTTTTACCTCTTTATTATTTGTGGGTCTACCACCGACTGTTGACGTCACCTGGTTGCTTTCAGCAGGTAAAAAAAAGCGGCTGACCTCACAGAAGAGTGTTTTGAACACACCAACATCAAACCACACTGCTTCATCAGGAGTCCCCTGAACCTGAAGATAATAGGTTGCATGTTTATGATCAATTGAGTCAAATTAATGGGATTTTAACTCCTGTTCAGAGGGAGATCTGACCTGAACTGGGTGAGTGTACAAATCTCCTGCTTTGTCAGCAGAAGCAGATTGTTTGTCTGGAAAAAAAAAAAAAAAAAAAAAAAGCAAGGAGCACCCGGATGAAATTCACCTTTCCAACAATCTACTGCAGTCTGGTTTCTTTCTGAAAATTCGAGCCTTAGTTTCATCATTACCTGCTGAGCTGCTGTTTTCTGCTGCTGGTGGCTCCTGTCCAGGATCTATAACAAAAACAGACATGAAGAGGAAAAAGGCCAAGAGGATCACAGCCAAGAAACAGGAGTGAAAGCTCCTTCGAAGAAAAGCAGCATTCAAGCTTTGATAATGTGACAAGACTCACTGCAGCGTTCGGAGTCTGAGTCCTTAACGTCTCTCCTAGCATTTTCTCCCTTCGCTTGAGTTTCTTCTAAACCATTTGAGGCCTCAACTAAATTATCCTGAAAAATCAAGAAAGAAAATGTAAGAACAAGAAAAATTATGAAATTAATTTCCTCTGACTTTATTTATTTATTCATGCCATAAAGACAAAATGCTCTGACTTGCAAAATGTTACAACGTGGTAACTATTCTGCGGCTGCAAGGGCAAAAACATTTTACACCTGTAACATACATTTGTGTTTTGGCATCTAAGTAGTTTGTGTTGGTTAAAACAAGTTAGTGTGATTCATCTGAGCTAATCCGAGATCTGTCGCCCAGGGTAATCGGCATCTGAGAGAGAAGCATATGGCTCAACATTATGTACCAAATTATTCTACATAATACTTTCAAAACACTACCGGTAAATAGGTTGAAATTTTTTTTCCATTTCCTATTAGATATTTCTTCTTAAAACAGAAAAAAAACAAAAAAAACAGAACATTTTTACAGATCAAATTCCATGCTTACATAGGACCGCTTCGTTTATATCATCCTGACAATTCCCACATACATGAAAGTCCATGGATAGTTTCTTCCTGGGTCTCATTTAAAATACCAAAATTGCCTCTCAAAGTTGCTGTTTGGAGGTATACTGCTGTTCATCCTTATAGAGCCTCATTTTCAGGTTACACGGGTCCTCAATCTTGTTGAGGTCAGAGGATGATGGTGGCCACTCCACAAGTTTTCTCAATTTATACTCATAGGAGCTAAAGATTCGGTGGTATTTTTTGCAGCATGGGATGGAGAGTTGTCTTACACACAAAAAATGCTGCTGCAGAAGGCACAGTTCTTCCTTTATTACCACAGTAGGAAATGGTCAGTTGGAAACTGCACGTTTTGCAGTGGTCATTTTGACACCCTCGGGCACCCTAAAGAAGTCTACTATCTCACTCAAAACATCAATCCAACACCACATTGTTGGCATTGCAGCCTTTTGGGGACTTGATGGCCATCCACCAACCACCCAGAACTCCACCCATGATCCAGTGTAGCATGGATTTCATCAGTGAATAAAACTATTATTTCTGAAAACACTGCAAACATTTCTCTTTGTGAGGATTGGTTAAGCAGGGCCTAAATACAGTAATGAACAACTTCAAACCACTGGGGTATCCTGCATGGAGATGTTCTTGATTCCAGAGGTACCAGGAGCTTTAAATGCCTGCTTGCTGTTCATCAGTGGCTTTTTAACAGCTGCTCTTCTAATACTAATAATTTGCCTGATAGAGACTTTCCTTCAAACCTTTATCTGAACAAACCCTTTGCTCAACAATGATTTCTCTTAAATTTTTAAGAATATTTCATGTTTTTTATTTGCGAAAAGATCCCTTTTTTTCCCCCCATACTGTATGGAAACTGGGACTTGTGAACAACCTCCTCGGGTAGTTTCCCTTTTATTAGGCTCACTTAGGAAACTAACTGTCAAACATCTGAGTTAGCTATCAGTGATGGAAACAGACAGGAGAAAAACATAAGAAAAATCTTTCACAGAATTAATTAAATGAAATGGTCTGTTCTGGCGGTCTCAGTACACCCGATGCAACACAACATTGTGAACATGGTATGGGCCTTATTTGGAAATTTAAGCACATTAAGCAAGTGAAACCAACCTGAGCTGATGCTTTTTCTTCTTGACCAGCATTTCCTTCATTTTGAGACTGGATGGCCTGGACGCCTGAAAGAGAAAATTTTACAGGTAAATTTATGTAAAAACACTCGGATTTTTCTTTTTAAAAACCAGTTAGATCCATGATTAAAACGATTCCCCTAACTTAAACATTCAATTAGTGTGATGATTTAAGTCAACGTTTGCAGTCTTCTTACCTGCAAGATATTTATTGTTCCCACTCTGCCCATCTGTTCCGGTTGGCTCGACTGGTTTGGCGAGTGGATTGTGGCCAGCAGAGCTGGGAGGACACACAGGCTGGATCTGAAGGATGTAGCAGTCTGCAGCAGCCAGGGGGCGCCATGCAACATGCAGCATGCTGACAGTGGATTTAATGAGCATCACTGCCTCTGGGGAAGCTGGAAGATCTGAGGTAAAAAAGAAGAGGATGTTTTCATTTTAACCTAAATTTGCATTGCATTTGATTTGCAGCACTGACCCAACTGTCCTCACCTGTCTCCAGGTACCAGAGGTCCTTGCAGCACACCTGGTAATTCCAGCTCTTGCGGTATCCGTCGCGGCCGCTCCAGATATAAAGCCTGGAGCCAACAGCGGTAGCACAATGGCCGGCCCTGGCTCTGGGCCTGCAGGCATACGGGTCGTCACTGTGAGGACCCTGGCTCTGCAGCTGGGACTCAACATCATCCTGCTGCTCTGGGTCAAGGCTTTCCCACCACATAGTGTCTGTGAAAGGAAAACCAAACAACTGTCACCTTGCTGGCCCCTATAAATCATACATTTAAATTTTGACATCATAAGTACTTACCAAAGTTGAGTGCACTTAATGAGTTTGTGCAGATCCATTCGGCTTCTGAAGAAACATGTTTGTCTGACTCTGGAACAGGAACCCAGCCACCAAAAACATACATCCTGCACATAAATGGACACATCTGCTGAACTTGTTTTGTTAAAATTCATCATTCGTTTCCATATGATGCCAGAGACAAAGAATGACTTACTTATTCCCTATCATATTAGCAGAGTGAAGACTTCTGGGAAGTGGAGTGGGACCTCTTGTTTCAGGTGTCGACCAAACCATCAAGTCTGACAGGGAAAGGAGGAAAATGATAAGAATAATAATAAGAATATTTGGTTTTCTTCCTGAAGCTGGCAGACAGTTATTAAAACTTCTTAAAGAAATAAATCCCACCAAGATCAAGCTGCCAGATGTCATTTAACCGATATCCTTGCATCCCTCCAAAGATGTAAAGCTTTGGGGAACCAAAGCCAGTGTAGCCAACACAGGTGTGAGACTCTCGTGCAGAGGGACAACCACCCTTTGTCTCAGGGATGTTCCAGCCTCTCACTCCTGACACTGCCTGCAACTCCAACTCATAAAAGTCATCCAGGTACCTAAAATTGCCAAAATGAGAAAATTATTAAACCAGAAATCATAACAGAAAAGAAAGCCGGCAAATTCAGCTTCTATCTGCTCATCGTTTGATGCAATGTTTGTGCAGCGAGTAAACCCAAACCATCAGAAAAATGGTTCAGATTTCATCAGTCACACACAAGTCAAAAGTCAGACAAAACAAACAAAAACAAAAAGAGCTGCAGTATCTGCAAGAGTACCTCGGCACATTGCCATTTGGGTCCTCACTGTCATTGGCCAGCCCTCCAAACAGGTAACACTTATTACCCACAAGAGTAAAACTGTGTCCAATCCGAGGGCATGGGGGAAAGCCGTTTCTAGGTGCCCTTGGCTTCAGCTTCTTCCACAGCCAGCGGCTGGCCTGAGGAACAAAGGCGAGATTTTCGAAAAATGCGTACGCAACAGTAACAGCATCAGTGTTAAAGTCCCAACTGAAAACTAGCTAACTTTACCTGAAGTTCATAAAGGCTGTTGGTGTATTTCCCATACTCAACCATACCACCAAATACTAATACTCGGGTGCCTTCACAGACAAAGCCATGGGCAGCGCAGCCAGGTGGGATGTCACCTCTCACAGCAGGAAGAAACCACTGCTTGGAGACTGAAGAACAGGAAAATGTCAGCTGTAACATTAAATAAATATCACGGGAACCACAGCTTTAATACTTTTAATGATAGCTGCTAGGTGTTTTTTTTTCTAAGTGAAAGTATTTTCGTAAACTATAACAAACTGAAGCCCTTTATTTAAAAGTTGACAAACGTCACCAAGCTTATTCCCGTTTACTTTTTTCTCTCGCGAGATCTGCTAAACTGGCGATCACTTTTTTAAGAGAGACGTTCTGTGGTTTTATATATCCCTTAATAGAATTGTTTTATCTCCATGTCACAGCAGATAGAAATACCGTTTCCATCCTAAACGACTAAAAGTACTTGTGGCTTTTGGATAGTTCCGACAACTTAGTTAAAATGCTTGGTGACGTAATGATTTAGTCTCCTTTTTACATATAGTTCTGTTTCATCAGCTTGTAAAACGGTCGAATGTTTTTCCCCAACTCTTGTTAATGGGAATACCTGTAAAAGTGTTAGTACAGCTAAAGCTAGCCGGCTATGGTGACACGATCCAACTTAAAATAAAGCAAAGCTTGTAATAAAAACAAACAAAACACAGCAACAACGTGGTAAACTATGATATATAATTTATGTTTTCCAAACAGCCGAGGAACTTCCTTGCTAGTAGGCTCGTTTGCTTCAATGCTTACTTTGCTATTGAGCATGCTAAAAACATTAGCTGCTAACCTACTAGTTAGCAACCAGCTAACGTTAGCGTACCAGTGTTGTAAACATGAAGGTCTTCCGCTATCCCCTCGTTTCCACCACCAAATACAATAATCAGTTCCCGGATTGCAGCTGCACGGTGTCCGTGTCTGGAGCGCGGTACCACTCCCGTAACGGAATGAACTTTCCTCCATTGCGGCTCCTCAACACTGGCGTTCATTTTCCTGCTTAGGAGCCCGTAGTTTGGCGCTGTGTTGACGTTTCAAAGATGTGGGCGTGGCCATAGGAGAATGGTGAAAATTCAACATAAGACGTCTCACTTTGATGAAATTTTCACGTATTAAACTCACGAGAGAAATGTTGAAATGTTTGACAAAAGCAACAACGTGCAGGGACAGCACAGTTTTGAGATTACATCTGCTTCTTCCATAATTTATTTAACTATTTTTGAAATTGAGTGAAAGACATAAAGATATTCAACATGAACCTCAGATCACAAACAGCTTCTGACTGATCTGATCAGATCTGATTTAATCTGATGACTAGTAAATCCATTTGTTGAATGTTGATTTTGTTGAGTTTTAGTGGAGCCAATAAAGATGGGGACATTTATGTGACCAATGCGTTCATCTTTAAAACATAGACAATCTTGGAAGGTCTTCTTCTTTCCATCTGTCTGTGGTTGGCCTTTAGGTTCAGATTTTTTTATTAGTCCCACAGCGGGAAAAATTACAGTACAGCAGGAAGACACAATGGAAAATAAATAGTAGGAAATGCAAAACAGAGAATAAGGAAAAAAAAAGAATATTTAGCTCAATTTCTGATTTTCAAACACATACTA
>JBAMHW010000026.1:11367303-11392239 GCA_037177495.1 Rhadinocentrus ornatus | reverse complement strand
TATTATACTTTGTCTTACAACATACTGCCTTTTACCTAAATTATATGAAAAATTGGGCAACATTTTTAAAATACCGGAAAGTCCGAACTTGACCTAGTGTGCGTGTGTATGTGTGTGTGCAGAAACAGGAACCCCTCCCGATGAGCAGGGAAAAGATGACGTCATGTTTCAGTTTCTCAGAGTTAAGTCCGCGCGTGTGTCTGCGTATGTGTGAAAATAAAGTATCTTGGGTGTATGTATGGGTAGGAGGAGGGGATGCAAAATGAATGTGTACTAGTAAGTTAATGTGTGCTGCGCGTGGCTTGGTCCCCTGGTCTGTCAGTGTTGTTGTGGAACGAGAGCGAGTTGTTAAGAGGGTGTGTTTTATGCGAAATAGAGGTTGTGGGTGCGTGTGAGCGTTTCTCTTTCTGTGTGTGTGTGTGTGTGTGTGTTTACACAGACAGGAATACTGCGCCAGAGGAAGTGCGCCCGTTCTCCGTCTGTGCGTCCCGACTTCCTGCTCTGAGGCAGGAGAGAGAAAAGCTACGGATCCGCTTTCAGACAGCGGGCCAGCAGCAGAAGCATGGAGCCTCTACACAACACACACACACACTGATTTAAGAAACAAACGTACACATCAAGAGCGAGCTAACAGTCAGAGGAGTAGCGGCCATCCACATCTGGGTAGGTGCCATGTTTCCTTCTGTCTCCAACTTTCTAGTTAGTTCATGTTTCTGCGTATTTGTGTGCAGAAACCGAAGTAGATCTGCAATAAACTTATGTTGTACTTACTGAAACTCCATAAAGACTAAATTCAGTGTCTGTTTGAAAACTTCCCAATTAATGCGCGCTGTAAACTATTATATCTGTGCGTAAAATGAGTGAAATCTGTGCGTAAAAGGGGTTAAAGCTGCGGGTCAAGCTTTCAGCTTTGAAACAAGCATCTCTTCTCGTTTTGAGGTTGCACTTAATCAAAAAAGAGGATTAAAAAAAAAATTTCTTCCGGCTGTTGTAAATAAAAAGAGATAGAAAGGAAATACTCAACCGTGGTTCCTTTAAAATGTTGTAGTAAACTTTCTGGTTTGTCTGGACCTCGCAGACTAATTGCCATGCACTTCCGGATTGAAACTGGCAGCAGACAACATCTTGAAAATGAGTCACTGGTGCAAAAACAAAGAACCATTTGAGTTCCAACAGAACCCCACTCTCTCTCTACACAGACATATTTCCGAAAATAAGAGGTAAGCAGCCCAGAGGAAATGGATGGAGTTGTGTATGGCTTATGGTTTGGTTTGTTTGTTCTGAGTTGAAGAGTTTCTACGAAGTTGATATCTTGCAGAATCAGAATCACTATGTGATGATTTATTAAAACTGCAACAGGAAGATGAACATTTCCTGGTGTTTTTTATTATTTTTGGTTCAGTTCAATTTCTCTCAAAATTCAAAGATCAAACAGACTCTAACATCAGGCCATAGTTGACTCCCAACTATGTGGCTGATGCAGATCTGTGTGTGTGTGTGTGTTTTTAAAAAAAAAAACAACAGCAGATATTTAGAAAATAAAGACACATACAGAATGTGTGTGTCTGTTTTCCCGGTGCTTCCCAGTGACAGGAAGTCCTGGAGAGCCTCTCGCTGGGACTGACGTCCCTGAAGCTGAATGACAGGAAGTCCTCCTTTAGACACACAAAACATCACTACAGTTCCTCCATCACCTCTCTCTCTCAGACACAAACACACACAGATACAGATACAACCATTTATGCAGGAAATAGGACGTGAGACTATGTGTAGTTGTGTTCTTGCACATTATAATGGATCATTGTTCGCACTTTCCCCTTTTCCACTTGTTGATTTCCTTTGAAAAAGACACTCAAAAAGATATAAGTGTTGCATATTGAAAATGAATTAGTAACATGACTAAAATGAAGATAGAGTCGTCATTACAGTGGCAAAGGTATAACACAATCTCCAATTACGAGGCTTTATTTTCATTGCAAACACTTTGAATCCAAAATATTTCATGTTTTGTCTCAGTGACTGAATTTCACATTCGCTCCATCC
This sequence comes from Rhadinocentrus ornatus, assembly GCA_037177495.1. Classification (NCBI taxonomy): domain Eukaryota; kingdom Metazoa; phylum Chordata; class Actinopteri; order Atheriniformes; family Melanotaeniidae; genus Rhadinocentrus; species Rhadinocentrus ornatus. The sequence goes on along the minus strand of JBAMHW010000026.1, from coordinate 11,390,196 downwards.
ATTTTTGCATTTCAGGCCTGCATCACATCCTAAGACAAACTGGTATGATGGTAATTTAAGACTACAATAATTACGTTTCATTAAATAGGTAGAGTTAACTAGTTATTATTTGGTACAAAAAGAACCATCTATAAAATGTAAAAAATCTATATAAGTCTTTGTGGAGTAAAGATGGGCAGAAGACCTGTTCCTTATCAAATGTGTTAAAAAATGGTTGAAATGTTAAAAAAAAAACATGTTCCTCAAAGAGGTTTGGAAGAGAAATGTTAATTTGTCTCTCTAAAGTGCAATCTCATTAAATTATTAAAATAATCTGAAGGAATTTCAGTGCGTAAAATGTGATTGAGCCTACACCTGTGATTTTTTTTTTATCTTCCTGATGACACTGCTTAAAGAACCATCACCTGAGCAGTGGATTACTGTAGGAAACTTTTTGTCACAATTTATAATAGAGATCAATTAGCAAATGCCACTTCAAACTTCGAAAAAAAACAACAAAAAAAACCTTTATATTATCCTTGTCCAAAGATGGCATTAAGTCCTCTGAACTCAGAGGCATCTGGAATCGAGGATCACACAGTGGAAATTTGTACTGAGGTCACACCAGTTGAAATTGTTGTTGTTGTTTTTGGCAAGTCCAAAAAGTCTGTTTCTGTGATTGCAGCATCAAGGAAGTAAAGTACACTAAGTTTTTAGACACCTTTTGGAGAGACATATAAATATCACCACGCACAGTCACATTCTGCACACATTAAATAAGGCATGGTGGTTGATGAAAAGGGTACAAGTACTGGACAGGCTACCTGCAATCTTGTGTGGAGACCTTTTGGGAAAAAAGCAAAATGTTGTACTGTTTGATACCTAAAGAAAATGTTAGCAGTATGAATGACACAAAAAACACCTGTCCTTCATTACAGAACATCTTTAATTGTTGAGAGAAAAACATGTGAATCCATTCTTGTTTGTTTTTATTGCTATTTATTTTCTTTTTTCTATTTTTCTTTTCATTGCCCTACTTTTTCTGATTCTGTGTAAGTTCTTTCTGTCATGCCATTCACACCATGTGTAACAGTTTATGCCAAAGAAATAGACAAGTAGAGACTCAGAATCAGCTATTTCCAGGTAAACACGTCAGTTAGGACCTTGGTGGTCTTGGCAAAGAGGTCACTGACCACATCCTGCTTTGTCACCATGGAAACATCTGAAAACCATCCAACATCTGGTCTTCTCACTATGTCTCACTGTCACACTCATGCAATGTGGGACTCTATGCAGAAATATGAACATTTAAAAAAAGCAAGTTCATTAAACATTGTGAGCAATGATAAATAAAACATACATATATTAGCACATTAAAAAAAAATCTTATTTATCTTAAACAGAGCTTGGGTCAAGCAGCATATCTGTTCTAGGAAATGATCAGATTATCTGTTCACAACTTCTGCAAGGAAATAGCAAAACCACAAGACTATACACGTAAACACGTGGTCTGCATGCATGGGCATGTCAACTGCACTTGAATTTGAAATACAAAGTTAAACAGTGTTTTTTTCTGATTTGTTACTATAGAAAAAGCTTTAATGTGCATTAAAGTGTCCCCTCACGAAAAATTTAATTTTGAATAGAAGTTTTAAACATGTCCATCAGATGATTTTACATATAAAAAGTCATACCATGAGAAAAATTAGCAGTTAGTGTTATGATTGAAGATTTCTGTTTTTATCTGCAGAGGCAGTTTGATGTCAGAATATGTGCCAATCCCCTCCTTTGTTAGCAAGGTAATGGAGAACCTAGTCAAATTAGCACTTGTGCTAACCTTGGGCTTTTTACATTTGCACATGTTCATTTACTTAACAACTATACAGAGAAACAGAAGCATTAGAAATAAATTGTAGAGTGCACTGTTACATAAAAACACTCCAATGACACAGCCCAACACAAATGTTGTTTTGGACCAGACCTGGTTCGGCCTTCAGTTGGTGGTAAAGCTTTGAGGAACAACGCAGTTTTTTTCTAAAGAATGACAAAATCCCTTTCTTATGCCGAGGACATGTTGTTGCATTTGACTGAGCATTTGCCTTTGACACCAAAGAGCAGGAAACAGCTCTGGCATCCCCTTTCAATTCAGTCAGAAAAGTTGCATTCACACTGTGTGCATTTTAATGTTGTTTCTTTGTTTTGTTTTGTTTTTTGTTTTATTTTTTAAAACGTCTGTATTCATGTGGATATCGCCTGATAAAAGTGATTTGAGACAGCCCAAATGTTCCATGTTTAAGACTGGACAAACCAATCCTGACTGCTTGCAGCGTGTGGCGGTAGAACTGTTTTGCATGCTCTGTGAGAAAACAATGAAATGAGAATCCAGCACAGGCTACTAGAAGAAGTTGGCTGGAGGCTAACAGGGGTTCTGTTTAGCCAGTCATTGGGACAGTAGCTTCTAGCCACTGAGACAGAGCCTGCACGAACCGAGTGGGCAGTAGCCTAGTGAGCAGGTTCTACTAGGACTAATTTCTGCTAATTGCTAACAGCTAGCTGTTAGGATTCTTCTCAGGTCTAGAAAGTAGCCGCATGGTGCTAGCAGCTTGTTTGGTTGGTGTCACTTCCATAGATCTCCATTCACTTAATGACAAAAAAGGGTGATTATTGAAGAGATTAATAACTGCTGGGATTTGATTTTTAATGTGCAATTTTTAATGAGTTTCATGTTAAATTTATAAAAGATGGAGGGAATAGCAATACTACATTTGTCAATATTTTTTTTAATCAGTGCTTAAGCTGACAAATCTAAAGAAAATTATAAATCAGCAGAGCATTTTATCTTGACTGTCTTCTCCCAGTTATCAAGCTCTCATTAAAGCCATGTTTTCCTGATTCTTCTCTGCAGATTGCCTTTATTAGTGTCATCATGGAGAGCTCCATAACACTCTGGCAATTCCTGCTCCAGCTGCTGCTCGACCAAAGCCACAAGCACCTCATCTGCTGGACATCCACTGACGGTGAGTTCAAACTGCTCAAATCAGAGGAGGTGGCAAAGCTGTGGGGGTTGCGCAAGAACAAGACCAATATGAACTATGACAAGCTGAGCAGAGCGCTGCGCTACTATTACGACAAGGTATGCAACATGTAATACATTATGCATCAAAACAACTTTAAATGGGTTTAAAATGAGAGCTAATTTTGTATGTATCCTGCAGAATATCATCAAGAAGGTGATTGGGCAAAAGTTTGTCTACAAGTTTGTATCATTCCCTGAGATTCTGAAGATGGACCCTGCAGTGGTGGAGGCGGGTCGCATTAGTGAAGAGAGTCGGGGTTTGATATCAGAACCTGAAGCTGAAGATGAGGATGGCACTGAGAGAAAACAGTACCTCCACTCTGGCCTGTACTCCCCCTTCACTGTCAACTCCCTGCAGCATCCTTTAAAGCAAAACAAGCCAATCAAAACAGAGCTTAGACCTGCTAGCAAAGACGACAGCTCCTCTGTCATTCGATTTGTAAAAACCTGTGGCCAATCATCTCTCCCTTCAACCCCACCCCCATCATCATCAACTGAGAGCTCCCACTCATCCAGGCTGTCTCCTCGCCTGGTCTGCTCTTCCTCTCCGCCACTAACCCCTACCCACATACGGATGAGGGTGCGGAGCCCGAGTATAGACATTGATGATTTAGAGCCCAATTCCCAACCTCTAAACCTGTCATCTGGTCAGAGGGAGAGGTTACTATGCAAAACAACACCAGAGAGGAGGGGGCTGGCCAATGGTGCACCCTTGAAGAGCAGAAAACCCAAGAGCTTGGAAATCTCTTCCTCCTCTCTCCTTTTGACAGGAAGTGACCTTGTCTCCATTGCCCTCAATAGCCCAGCACTGCCTTCAGGGTCCCTCACCCCTGCCTTTTTCACTGCACAGGTACGACATGACACATTACCCAAGTATTAACATTTACAACATTCACAAGTTCTCCTGTATATGCATTAGGCAAGGAACATTAAGAGTTACGGGTAGAGGAGGGGAAGGAGACGTTTTTGATGGAGAAAATCAGACAGGGAGGGGATGGAGAGAGGTGAGCGGAAAGAGGAGGGGAGGAAGGAGGATTGTAAGTGAAGCCATATGCTCCTGATGCTCCTGATCCACTGGCAGCAAATCGCTGACTAAAACAGGACAGTCTGACGCTCTTATCCAGACTGAGTAATCATATGCTGCTGTGTGTGAAACTAGAAGAAGTGTAGGCTAAAGCATTCCCTAAATATTCATTATGTGGCTTTAGCATAAACTTTATTTTAACCACAGAAACGTATTAAATTCTGTACTTTTTCCAAGTATTTGTATCTCGCTTTTTTTCCCTCCTTGAAACCTTCTAATGGTGGTTGATGCTTTCTTAGTGGCATAGTTCGACAGTTTGCTTAATTTGTTAGAGCTTGAGCTTAAAAACCCCCAATAAAAACTGCTCGGTAGAGGTGAGCAGGAGCGTAAAACAATAACACTGAATAAATGATAAGTAGCAGATGGCAATGACATATGATCAAATCACAACTCTGTGCCAATTCACAGGAAGAGTTCGGCCATTTTTTAGGGTATTTCTGGAAAGAAATGATGACTGACATGCAGCAAACTTTCCTAGACATATACAAACTTAGGACCTCATTATTCAAGGTTAGAGGCTCGATGCCTAACACTATAGACCACATGCTTTGAGGTCTGACAGCTTCACTTTGACAAATTGCCAGCATACACACTGTCACCTCCTTCCTAGTGCATGTATCTCATTGATTGTTTTGTCTTTATAGACTCCATCTGGTCTGCTGCTCACTCCCAGTCCTCTTCTTTCCAATATCCATTTCTGGTCTGGTTTGAGTCCAGTGGGACCACTGAGCCCTGCCCAACTACAAGGCCACACCCCACTTTTCCAGGTAACCCTCATTTGTTTGTAAAACTATGTATGTGAGGATCTTCAGTGGCTGCTGGTATATTCTAACGCTTAAGTGGTTTAGCTAACTCAGAGCTGGCCCAAACTTACAATTGATCGGACACAGTTAGCTAGGCCAATATGTTTGAAACAAACTTGTTTGCATGATGTGTCATCTGACTAAACTGCTGATAAAAGTGTTTGCTGCTATTCCGGCTAAAAGCCTGCCATCAAGTGAGGTGCAACCCATAACCCTAACTTTCCAGGCTAAGAAGCTGTATGGCTTCATTGGTTACAGGCAGGCACCACTGACTGGTCTCCTTACAGCACTAAAAAGTTCTTAAGCTTTCTAGACTCTTGTGTCTGTACTTATATGTAGTCTATGTTTAGTATGCTTTTTATTTACATGCACTAAATCAGTGGTTCCCAACCTTTTTTCCTCAGGGACCCCCTTCATGCATAATACTAAAATGCCATGGACCCCCTGCTCCACCCTGTGCTAAAACCATGCTTTGTTTTAGGCTTTAAAAAGTAACATTCTCAGCATAAATAATATATTCTGGTTGAGTCCTGTCCTTTGATAAAGCCAAAGTTGAATGAAAAACATACAGCCTTACTTTTATTAATTAAAAAAGGGACAATTTGTGGACATTAATCACAATTGCTCTAATGTTTAAAGCCTCATGGATCCCCTGTTCTCTTTGGGGGAACAACTGCACTAAATCAACATACACAGGAGGAGGCATTGCATCAATTTTGTCCCCACAAAGTAGCTGAATGTTTCCCTCCTGCAAACCCTCTAATAATGTTGACTGCACTTGGACCCCACAGGACACTCATGGTCTTGGAAAGTGTAATGACTGCATTACCTAACATGAACTTTTTGAACCTGAGTAAATGTCCATTTACAAGGAAATTTAAAAGCAACAGTCATCCTTATTAAGTTAAGTTAAAAATGGTGTCAGGAACCATTTATAGTTAATACATGAGATTGTCTGCTTCTACAGCCTTGCTTGGTTTTCACTCAGGTTATAATCACACAAATTTCTGTTTTCATCTAAAATCCACACTAGAAATTTTATGAAATTCCAATTTGAAGACTAAATTGGCTAAAATGCCTCATTTTTAAAGCTTAGTAGTAGAGAAAAATATGATTAGAGGTACTTGCAAACATACATTCTCCAGCCCGATCTGTAACATAAGTTATTCTCTTGCACCTAATCTGAGTGCTTAACCCAAATTTTTTCTAACCCAAGTTAAAACTTTAAAACCTGCAATTTAGTCTTGAAGCTAAGGAAAACATAGTTATGAATAATGTCAAAAGTGAATTCAAAGTAAATCAGTTTACAGCAGACAGTATATGTGTGATTCGCCATATGCCAGACTTTCGAAATAGACTGCAGATGTTTCCGCTCCAGTGTGGACAAGAAAAGGGGGCAACTTCCTGTTGGCTAGAGGGGGTAACGTGAGAGGTTTGGTTAGTCAGGAGTCCTTCCCACCATTTTTAACTTTCCAATTTTAAAAACACACGACCCCCTAAATAAACTGTAAATGATCTAATGCCCAGTGTTGCGATAAAAAAAAAGGATTTGTTCCTAGATCTACAGCTCTCACAATGTTACAAAATCTGGGTTTTGGAAATGTAACACACACTATGATTCACACAGCTTCAAGATAACATATTTATCTCATTAAAAGCCAAAGTATTTCTGTAAAAGCATTCATTAAACTTTATATGAAGGAAATGCTATACTCAGGGCATCAAGGCTGCTTGTTAGATGGTTATAGGTTTGGGAAATAGTGACATTCTAGACTTTGAATGCAATTACTGACATCACATTGTTAGGGGAAGTACAGCTCTTCTTTTAGTAAATCATGTAGTTATAATTAATCTACTTTTAACCCTAAAAAATTCAGTGTGGGTTTTTGTTTGGATTCGGCCTACTTTTACATTCATGCTCTATTTTTTAAGCCACCTAACCATGATCTATGAATCATTCAAGCAGCAAAAAGGGCACCTAACTAAAGGGAAAAAAACAAAAAGAAAGAACCAGCAAACAGATAACTAAGCACATGGCCTATTTAAAGTGTAATTTTTAAAACAATACTAGCAGGAATTGGAAAATTTGCCAAAAGAAGTAGTAGCAGGGCTATAAAAACAAGTACAACATCTAAAGAAGGCAACTAGTATCAATGATGTCAAGAAAAGACTCCAGCAAACACTTGAGAGACATATTTGGACCTCCACTTGATCCATCTACTGTTCACTGAGGCTTCGTCAGAAATTATCTCTCCATGGAAGGGAGGATGTAAAAAAGCCATTCTTGAGAAGGCGAAAAGGGACATAAAGGCTGAGGTATGCCAAATGACACAAGAACAAAACTAAAAATTAGTGACAACAGGTCTTATGGAGGGACAAATCTTCCCCAGGGCCCTGAACAATACTGAAGCCGTGTGGGATCATCTTCACTAAGAACAAAACAAAAGGCAGCAGATCCAAAGAAGAGCTTTGGAAAGTCTTTCAAGAAACCCAGAAAACTTTTCCTGAACTGCATAAATAAACTTGACAACATTTCTAAGGTTCAGACTCTGTTGATGCATGAAAGAATTATACAATTTGTTTTTACCGTATAATGTGTATTTCCATCTATGGCTGCAACCACTTCCTGTTTTGCTTGAAATATATTAATACTTGAGGGGTGGCTTAAGATTTTAGCACAGTACTGCAGTCATTGATGTTTTTCATTGAAGTCATTGGACATTTTAAAGGCTTTTTCAGTAGAACCTAAACTTGACACTACATTGTTCCCAATTTCGTGTCTTTTGTCCACAAGGCCCCAGGCTTCCTTAACAGCATATTCAGCATGGTGCACTTAATGAGTTAAGGACATTTTTCTTTATTGTAGGCTGAAGACACATATTCCTATTTCCTATTGTATTCTCAGCAAGCTAAGGATTATGGGGAATGTAAGTTTGCTCTTTAATTTTTTTTTTTGTCCCTGCAGGTAGCATTCAAAAAGAAAAAAAAGGAAAGGAAATCTCTGCTAGTTGGCAGTGTGTTTTTTGTTCTGTAATTCTACCTGTCCCCCTGCAGTTCCCTACACTGCTGAATGGACGCATTCCTGTACCTCTGCCTAGTGTGGACGCACCTTCTCCTCTGCTGATCTCCTCCAACTCCAACATGTCCTGATGCCAGCCTGAATTCAAAGACCAAACTGGACCAAAAAGGAGCCAAGCAGGGCTACACCTGCACAAACCAAAGGACAAAACAAATAATAACAAAAAAACTGATGCAAGACTTTGACTCTAATTGAGTCTAGTTATACTTTTAGACCTTCCTCACTCTAAAGAAGAGCATTTGCTTTAGATACATTTTTGTATGTTTACTTTAGGGTTACACTTTGATCTGCGTTAAAACCTCAGACGTTCTTTAAGTACAAAGAAATTGACTGGAAGTCAGACCTCATCGCACTTTTCATCTCAATATGTGTGCGTCACATCTAGAAGCTAGAAGTGTCAGTAGATTAGAGTATCACAGCCTCCCAGATGCACATTTGTTGTGCTGTAGTGCGTTCTTGCCACAGGTTAATGCTACACTAGAAAATTCTTACCACTGATACATACAATATTGTTAAAGGGTATTGGCAAGCTGATGTTAATACTTGTTGACAGAGCCTAGCATGGTGTTTCCAGCTGCTTCAAGTCTTTAAGTCAGGGATTTATAATTTCTGTCCTTGAGTGCCGCTGTCCTGCAGGTTGTAGCCGTTTTCCTGCTTCAGCGCATATGATATAAATAAATGGATCATGGACAAGCTTTTGCAGAACTTTACAATCACTTGGGGAGATCCATTTAAATGTGTGTGGGGAAACATCTAACAGCTGGAATTAGACATCCCTGCTTTAAGCTAAGTGGCTATTGGCTCTAGCTTCATATTTATTCCTCAAATGTGAGTTGTATTTCCTCATCAATAAAGCAAACAGTCCAAATACATTATAAAATGTAAAAAATGTAATTAAATTTCAGCAGGGACCAAAACTGTGTAATTCGAAGTGAAAAAAAAACAACATTTTTTGAAATGATGGTTAGCAAGCAGAGAGAATGGGTCCCTACTAATAGGCCAAATATTAAAATGTCCACAATTCTGGATGCTTTTTTTTATTATTATTATTCTTTAATGTAAAATAAAAACTATGAAGATTTAAAATCTTTGAGATGGACTATTTTAGATGGGATCTTCACTGACTCCTAGCAAAACATATGCTAGCCAGAGTGCTAAAATGCAGTGAATGTTTTTCCTGCATAATTTCCTTTACTTTGTTTTTAATTGTTGTTGTTAATGCACTGTAGTTATATAGAAGGAAAAAGGGCCATGTTGGAACATTTTTGTCAATTTTATTTCAGCATTACAATTATCATTTTACCTTGAGATAATAAAGATAATTTTCTAGTAATGACATTAATTATGCAATTTTCTTGGCAATGAGTTTTTTTTTTTTAAATCAACAATTATCTCAAGACAACAAAGCCTGTTATTTCATTGTCAGGTTATTGTATGGTGTGAGCCCCAGAAAAAAAGCAATCTTTGTTATCTCGAAATAACAATAAAATTGTGATCTCAAAATAATCAGAATAACCAGTTGCAGGCATGGCATCTCTGGGCTCCTGTACTTCGAAGCTATGTGCCTTTTATAAGATTCTGTAAATGTTTAAAATGCTTTAATGGTCATTCCTGATCAAAATGCACTTTTTTGTGTGAAATTGCATATTCTAAGTCATTTTCTTGGTGCCAGCAATTTATAAATAAATAAGATTTTCTTCCCCCTTTTTTTTTTTTTAAAAAAAAAGAAGTTTATAAAAAAAAAAAAATTACTACTGCATTTATTTCTGTTGGGGTTGCACATTCATTCACCATCCAAAAAATGACTGATGCACAAACAGTTTATGAAACAATTTAAATTTACTTCCAATGGTTATGAGAAATAAACAGTTCCAGTAAAAAGAGTCACACACCAACTGTTCACTAGCAGCTCAGTGTTTCAGAGGTCGAGTTCACAAAACAGCAGGCCTTCCATGCATCAGGCGCACACACATACCCACTCTCGCACACACTTAAACATGTTTACATAAAATTAGCTCAATCATACATTTGAAAAAGTACAGTTTTAACAATGATAAATATTAAACAGTTTTAGAAATCTCCTTTTATGCATGTTACTGTGGTTCATGTACAAAAGTCCTATCACCTGAAACACAGTTTGCAGTTTACAGTGAGATAATCCACATGTTTTATGGAAATTTGTAATGTTTACAATTCAGTTTTGCAGGTGGAGATGAAGATACAGTTAATATTGCCAACTTGTGGAATAATAGGACAATATAGTACAGGACATTTACCATTATTATAATGACTTTTCCTGCTTACAGTTTGTTACAGCTTTGTTAGCACAATTTAATTCAATCATATCAAGAGCTTAATGGAGAACTTACACAGAAGATACTCATCTTTAGCTGACAAAAAATGAAGTATCTTTACAGGTCTATTTTACAATTAACTGCAATCTGTATTAATTGTTAATGTTATTCCATTAATGGTCTTAGATATTAGGTTATCAAGTTTTACTTGTGCTTCCAGCACGTTTCCAACATCTAATCAGTAAGTTGAAACAAAACTCTTCAGTTGCTCAGACAAATCTTTGTCTTCCTAATAGACAATACATTTGCCATTTTTATTTTGTTGTAGAGCAAAAGAGATGCAGCAACAACAAAACCTCCCTCAGTTTCTCTTATAACTTACATGTTAACCATTTAATGTTCAAAGCACTCCTGGCATTTTTTTTAAAACACAAGCTCCTGCACTGCATTCAGCTCTATTTTTGCCCCAGTTAGTACAGAAACTGCTTTCTACCTTTGTGACTGTTGAATTTTACATCAAAATGGTTCGTTGAAGTTGTACTGTGATGCTGAGAGACTACTACTAATCTTTCAAAAAAAATCTTTGGATTCATTCTTAATTACTTTTAAACTGAGAATTAGACAAGACTGATGCCACTCATATGCTTCTTTATGATGTTCTTTACAGCATCCAAATTCACTAAAATCAGCTTATTAAGAAACTTGGACCCTACTTAATAAGACGTTTAAATCTGAGGAATGATGCACACGCACCCAAAAGAATTTCCTTAACTTTTTAGCTTGTTAAACTGCTCACAAACAACACTAGTGCCTGCATTGCACATGTCGCTAACAGCTGGCTAGCTTACAAAGGCTTTGCCTGATGTAAATTAGCATAACTTAGTCTTGCACAACTGGTAGCAGCTTTATAGTTAAACTGGTAGCGCTATCAGTTTTCTGGAAAAACGCTCCGCTTTCATTGTTACAAACAAAATCCCTCGGCAACCACAATCGTTTTGCTATCACACACCTGCTGAAACACATCTGCGGCTACACTGGCCCACAGCAGAAAGTAAAATACATACACAACTGAAACTAAAGCCAGGAATGCAATGAACACCAGTAGATGTCCGTTATAGCAATCATGAGGGGTCCTCCTTTTGCTTCAGTAAAAACATTCAAAAAGTGAGACTTCTCAACAGGTTTTATCATCTGTAGCATCACTGTCAGTTGCAAACAACACAGCGTGCAGTTAAATCTAAAATTTCAATTTGAAACATTGAACATTACAAACATTGAAGAGCAGTGGTCCGACACCAAGTGGAAAATAACCATTGTTGCCCTTGAACACTTCCGAAACATCCCTTCCGCCCCACCTTCGAAATACATGCCACACGACATAGTTCTTTGACAAGGAGAGGTCAAAAGTCACAGACACAGAGACATCATCTTAATACTGTTGGGTAAACGCAGCCATATAAAGGCCTGTGTCTCCGATTAAAAAAAAAAAAGTAATACACTGGAGTGCAAGTTCAAACAGTTGCTGCAGAGAGAGCAGGAATTGTAATTTTTCTTTATTTATTTTGTTTTGTAAAGCACAGAAGTTCTGGCAGTTTGGGGGTTTTTAGGGAATTCTTGATGGCTTCCTATGGGACGTCATGTGACTTCCTTTTAAGCTCCAGCATTCCTGTGTTTGATCCATACTGAATGCTAGTCTTTCCAATTTGCCTCCCCACATACATGCCTCAGTTTTAGTCCTGTTATTTAGCCAGGATGGTTTAAAAGACACAAAAACCACAATGTTGCACGTTCTTATGTTGACCGGACCTTGTTGGCTTCTTTACACCCTTGATGCCATTCCACTCGCAGTCATGCTCTGGTCTGGGGGGTGTGGAGCCAACTGAAAACAAAGTTTATCTGAAATGTTTTAGAAAAAAAGAAATCCAAAAGAACTCTCCAAAAACGAACACCATCTCAAGTTGCAAACTTTCTAAATCTGGAAATGTTGTAGAGTTCAGTCAGTGAAACTTAAAGGAAAGCAATCTCCATATATGTATAGATATACATACTTCTTAAAAAGTCTAAAGAAACTGAAACTATCAGTCTCCGAGCGCAACAATGAAAACAACTTGGATCACAGCGTCAACATCAGTTGAATTTAACTCAAAAGAAGCCCGAGAATCATCGTCAGGAAAAGAACAACAGTAACGTTACTGACTGCTCGTATGTGCATGGCGTCTCGAGTTCACATCATGTGCACAACCATACACACATATATATATATATATACACACACATATACACGCACACACACGATGTGTTACAAACAGACAGTAGTAGTTTAGCAGCAAAATTTTTTACTTGACTCTTCAATAAATAAATAGTCTCTAAACAAATACAACTCAATCACTCACTCAAGAGGATGTGTGTGTTTGTGTTAATGTGTGTGTATGTAAGAGTGGGGTGGGTCACTCCAATGGGAGATGGGCTCATGCGAGGTTGCTGGGAAGTGTTGAAGACCATTCTCTTCAGGAAATATTAGAAAAGCATGCTTTGCCTTCTGTTGATCTTGCCGTTACCTGCAAGAACAGGACAAAGTGTAAAAATACCCATAATGCCTTAGGGCTCTATAATCCTTTATAAATTTATAGGTATGCAACTTAAACAACTTAAATCAAGATTGCTGAGTTTGCATGAAATGTCCAGTAGTATATAAAAAGCATCCTGTGGAGGGAGCTTTCTTAAGTGTTTTATTATTTTTATTCTACATTTTATAACTGATGATGTAATTGTGGGATTTACTAGGACCTAAAACAGTATTTAGAGCAAGTGTTAAAACAGTTGGTGTGGAGGTGTCTACAATTGCCAAATTAGAAAGTGCAGTTTCACTTGACCCTTACTTCCATTTGCATTATGGGAAATGTAGAAGGATAAACTTGTCGAGTAACAAAATGTTGGGATTTCTCAGCCTTTGCTGCCCAAGTTTTAGACAGCCATTCATCATGACTAACTGTCCTATGAACATCCAACAAAGTAAGAGAGTAATATAATAACAGTGCATGCATGCATGTTTGATAAGCCAAGGCGCTGTGGTTGTTTTACCCACCCACCTGACTCTGGATACGAGGAGTTTCTGTAACCAGGGTCTCTTTGCAGCTGCACTTCTTTTAATGTGAATATTGATATACCTGAAACACGGGTAAGAGAGATTCAGTCTCCAAAATGTAACAGAAAACAGAAAGCAGCAGGAGAGCTTAAGGAGGATAAAAATCTGCTTTTCTTAAGTTGTGCGTGCTCACTCTCAGGCAGTGTGTGTACTCGCATCCCAAGCTGTCTGAAGTAGGAATGTTTCATCGCCTCATCAGCTGAAATCCTTGCCTTGGATTCGTACTGTAGAAATCAAAAAGAGGAATTATCAATCATCCTGTCATTTAAGCAGATTATGCAGCCGTGGTTTGTTGTGTCTACAATCAGGGATTCACCAGATCACTCAGATCTTCAGAAACAGAAAGCATGTGTATGTTTACTAAAATCCTGTTGAAATAAGAACACTTATAGAGCAGTGCCTTACAGAACTGTGCCTCCTGCTGTCAACATGTGGCACTGAAGGAAGTCATTACCAACAATAAACCTACAGTTTTAAATCTTTTATGGTTTTATCATAAAAGAAGCACAAATGACACACTGAGTCATATAGTTTTAGAAAGTATGTAATCATATCTAAGGCTTTATGCATCAGGAGATCAATTTTAAAATGACAATAATAATCTGCTCCTTTCCAGGTATTTAAATGGGTTAAAACAACCTCAGGTGAACGACACGATATAGTACATCTTTTTTTTAAATCTGCAGAAAGAAATCCAATAGCTACATCTCAGACTCAGGCCTTAGTTAAAATGTTCAATGTTAAAGATCATTATAAAACAATAAGGAAAAAAGACTGAACAAGACTGGCTTATTTGCAAGGCTTGCTGGAGGAAAGCCTCTTCTGTCTGTAAAGAACACGGCAGCACAGCTTGCACGTCCTTTAAACAGACAATACTAAAGTGGAGATGTTTGAAATCAAAGCACAACGATATGTTTGATGAAAATTAAACACAGTATATCAGCACAAATACCTTAGCACGGTGGTGGAGGAGTAATGATTTGGGTTTGTTCTGCACACCTTGAAGTCACAGAATTGAGTCATGGGTCAGCTCTGTATACTAAAGTATTCTACAGTCAAATGCGAGACTATCTGTGTGACTGCTGAAGCTTGGCTAAAACTGGATCATGCAACAAGACAATGATGTCAACACAGCAGTAGATCTGCAACAGAAAGCCATTTTTACCATCTTCACTACCTGATTTGCCTGGTTTGCTGCACAGAATCATGTGGTAAGTTGTGGTAAGTTTCGCTTCCAGAAAAACAGTTAGTTGGATAAACCATCTGTCAATCATCATTCATAGGAAGCGAACTTCAACCCACCGGTACATCTTATTGAAGCGATTCAAGAAAAGAACAAAAACATCTTTTCTGCTGAGAAAACTATTGTGATCTTGGCTCCTCTTTTAGTCTAGAGACATCTTTTGTTGAGCTGCCACTGTCAGCTATTATCTCACCTAAAACTCACAAAGGTGTGTGTGCTGGATGCTTACTGACCAAATGATCCGGCCAAACCGTGGCCACGTTTCGCTTAAAGCCTGAAATGATGGATTCTCAGTGGCTAGTCATCATGAACGTTTTGTGCACAAAAATGCATTTTCTTGAGTTAAAAACTGATATTTAATATATGTAAATATTGATCCAGCACAGTTTATGTTCATGTTGACTATTCCAGCAGCCTGCCGATGTGCAGCGGTAGAGCAGTTACATGTGAGCTAAAAACTAACACAATGTGACCAGCTTGGAGTGAGAATGTGTTGTTATACAACACTGAGTCTGATGATGACTTTAAATAGATATCATGTGACGAAAAGTTCATATTTATAGAAGCTCACATGTTGGCACCAGAGCAAAGACCACAATTTGCTTTATGAGGATTCTAAGACGCAAAATCTTAGAAACAAGTAGAATATTGTTTCTGAATATTAAAAGAAATAATAGGTGCAGTCTTCCTTATTTTCCCCATTCTATTTGTGGGAATTTTTGTATCCATTTAACTCTGATAATCCTTGTATTCTACTTTTCTCTTTTATAATTAATGCTAAGGGAGATATTTGTTGCTTCAACATAAAATTACAATAAAGAAAAGCATACTACACACAGGAAGAGTGTGAGAACTGTTTAATTATTAGGCATCTTACTCATCAGCTTAATATGAAAAACCGTTGCCTAAATCACAGAAAAAATTCTGTTCCATGTGGAGAGCATTCTGGGAATTGTGTTGGAAGGAAAAACTCACTTTGAGAAAAGCCAGCAGCAGCTCGATGCCTTCGCCATCAAGCCTAAAGAAGACAACAAGAAGAGTAACTGTTTGTCTGCCTGGGACTCATGGGAGGAAGGAAGTGGACAGCCGTCTCTAATGTTCAGCAGGATTTCCTGACTGCAGCACACAACACACACTCAAGAATGCACAGTGTTACTGTATGCATGCAACCAGGAAGACAGAGAAAAAAAAAGAAAAAAAAGAAAAAACAAAGACCGATGACAAAAAAACAAGTGAGCAAACACCTACAAACACACACACACACAGTGCAGTACCTGGGAGCATGGTTGATTACCGGCTGCGGTTTGTATTTGGGAAAGTTGTAGGATTTAAACTCTTCGATGGAGGAGATTCCCGACCAGTTTTCCTCTGTGGGTGTGCCTGAAGTTACACAATCACATCCAAATAAGATGTGCTGCACATTTGCTTACAAAACTTTCTGTGGTTCTGGTTTGGCATGACTGACTCACCCAATAGCCTGAAAATGAGGTGGAGCTCATCCTCGACGGTGGAGCCCGGAAACAAAGGCCGACCTGCAGCCATCTCATAGAATATACACCCAACACCCCTGGAGACACACACATTCACACACACACACAAACACACTATCAGCTTATACACAACTTCTCTGTGGATTTGCAAGTTTTACATGATAAAAATTCATTTGGTTCATGCAGCTGATTAATTTATGCAGAAATGAGTTAAGCTTTATTACCACATATCGATCTGTGTCGAGTACTCAGAAGATCCCAGGAGAACATCAGGAGGCCGATACCAAAGCGTCACCACCTCGTTGGAGTACGTTTTAGTTGGGACAGACTTGGCTCTTGCCAGACCTACCAACCAACAGCGGAAACACACACATTAGGGTCCTGACAAAGAAACTAGTATTTTATCTATGATGAGCAGAGCTGGAGATAGTCAAGACGCATTTTCACATATTTTCACAAGAACTCCACCTAAAACTTTTACTTCAGTAAAAATAGAAATATCCTTCACTTTCCTAAAGATAGTAACAGCCACTGCTGGGAGTCCTCTTACCAAAATCAGCCAGTTTGAGCTCCCCTCTTTCGTTAATAAGGAGATTCTGTGGCTTCAGGTCCCTGTGGAGAACTTTCCTCTTATGACAATAAGACAGCCCTCGCAAAATCTGGAACAGGAAGATCTGGAAATGCAAGTTAAGAAACCCTGATGTTATGAACATGTCACATCATGTTAAATAATTGTACTTATACTGTTTTTTAGATGAGATGGAAATGTAAATAGAAAAAGAACCTGTAAAGGAGAATTTTAGATTTTGAAATATGTTCTTGATTAAAAAGCCATAAACTCTAGACAACAAAAATACAACAAAAACAAAATATAGAGATTTTAAAAAAAAAACAGCTTACAGTGACAATATTGACCATCTTTACCTTCACATTGTGCATGCTCATTATGTTTCCACAGTCATCCATGTACTGCTTTAGATCTTTATCCTACAAGCAGAGATGACATAGTCAGTGTTTTTGTTCCACACCTCACTCTTCTGTTAACTCATTCTGCAACGACCATCCTTTTAGTATCTTTTGCTTATTTATTTTAAAATCCTGTTTGCTTTCTACCTCTGCAGCTAATTTCTTGTGCTTTTTCTTGTCCTTACAAACTACTTGCTGAATTTTTGAGCATGATGGCTTGGTTTTCTACATAATTACTGCAACATGGTTTGAGAACACAAGGAAGCGGAGAGTATTCACCAGGTACTCAAAGACGAGCGTGAGGCTCTTGTCAGTGTGGACGATGTCGTGTAACGTCACAATGTTGGCATGTTTCAGGTCCTTCAGTAACGACACTGGAGAGACACATGTTCCCAGAAAAAAAGAAAATTCAAACAAAAATAAAATACTACAGATCAAACTGTTCATACTGAACATAAAGTAGGTTTTAGAAACGAAGCTCAGTAAATTGAATAAAACTGATACATCTACACTGGTAAATGATATTTCAGTTTAAACAGACAAGTGTGCTCATGCAGACCAAACTCCAATCTCTTATCTGCTTCAGTTAAAACAAAACTACTGAAACTTGGTGTAAAATGAGGTGGCAGTATAATTGATCACCTTCTCTGATGGCCGTGCACGGAGCTCCTTCCTCGTGCTCCAGCCGGATCTCCTTCAGCGCCACCAGGTTGTCAGTTAGCTTACTGCGCCCTTTGAACACCGTAGCGTACGTTCCCTACGTGCAAAATTTTAAATTAAAGAGTGAATTAAATTAACTAACAATTAAAGTTGGAAGTATGAGAAATGATTTTTACTGTTATCCATCTCAGAATCAGATATTTAAAAGTTTCCTCACCTCTCCCAGCTTGTCCAGCTTGATGTACGTCTCCAACTTCCCAAAACCGATTTCAGACTGAAAAGGAGACAAAAGAAGTAGTAAAGATAGAGCATTATTTCAGTGACTAATGATTTATTAGAGGTTAAAGACTTAATTCTGGATTATTTGAGGGCTGCATCTGTTGTCTTTAATGTTTACATATCAGCCGCTAATTACGAATCATCTGGTGCTTGCTAGGTCACAACTGTACATAGAAAATCTTTGTTTTTAGGTGAACGGTTTTAAGCTTTTGCATAAACTCAGAAGTTAAAATAAATAAGTAAATAAACCTGTTCTGCATTCTGGTCATTTTCTTGTTGCTCTTGGCAGCTTCCTCTGTAATGAATTTCTATATAAAATCAGTGCTAAACAAGTTATTTTTTCCATTGGTAACTACATTAGCATTACTTTTCAACTTTAAAACTCTGAGCCTCTGACTCATTTTAATGGCACACTGTCATTTATTATCAGTGAAAGGGATAAGTGTTCAAATAAACGGTGTTGCTACTATTTTCAGTAACAAGTAATCTGTTTCCATGATTGCAACACTGTTATCATTACCAACCATTACCATTACAGCACATTACTATAGCTTAGCACACTGAAGCCGTCTTCGTCTAAATGTAAGTTTAGGTGGCAAATCAACTGCATAAGTAGTGATGAATGGCTGAAGGACAGTAAAATGTCATTGTAAGCCAAACAGAGGCAGATACGTGCGTAGTCACACAAACAACCAAGAGACACAAGTTTTGCTTTGCAGCGTCACATGTCAGCAACTGGCTGTTTTGAATGTGCACCATGGCAGATCCATCAAAGAAATGCAGGAGGACATTATTGGAGGAAGCGAGGAAAAAATAAATAAATAAAAGGTGGGAGAGTATGAAATAAGACAAGGGTCAACATTGGAGTTCTTTTTACTGGCTAGAGAGTTCAGATGAGAGACAGGATGCAAAACGGATGCTGAATTACCCTTCATCAGGGGAAAAAAGTGTAAAATTCTGCTTAAGTTCAGTCATGCAGCTTTAATTATGACTGAAAGAGTTTCCATTGTGTGACACGGAAAACCCTTCTCTATGCAGCAGCTGGTGGAAATATCATCAGAGAGGACAGATTTAACCAGTTAGGACAATTAAAATATATTAAAATGCAACAGCAAAAGATAATGTGTGCGCACCTACTTTTAAACAGATTTATTCTCATTTGATCCGTTAAAAAAAGAACATGGTTTGCAAAGTGTTGCAAAGTTACTGTTACACATAAATCTCCTCGTCAGAGGCAGTCAGCAACAAACCTGCCTCATTACATCGCAGCAGTTTTATTATCTAATCTGATGTCTGATGCGGAAAAGTGGAAGGTGAGCACTTGTGACTCCAGATGAATCCATCCTTTGCTCTCACCGGGCCAGTTGCCATGGAAACCATCTCAGAGGGAGTCTGGTAATAAGACTGTGAGTGCTGTAAAAGCAATAAAAGAACACAAACAGCCACACCAAATAAAACACCTAAAACCCAAGCAAACTGACCAGCGAGGCTCGACGGGAACGACGACTGAGCGGCTGGTCAAAGGGCGGGCTGCTGAGCTGCATCTTCTCCAGGTAACCGTCGGGGATTCGGATGTCAGCAGGCAAGGACAGGCGCTTGTTGAGGTCCTAAAGCACATTAAATCAAGACATATTTACGATTTAACATATCTTTTTATTTGTTCGAGCCTATTTAAAAGAAGAGTAAAAAATTTAATGAAATTTTCACCACGTGCTCCTCAAACTTTGATATTGTTAGTTTTACTGTTGATTACCAACACAAGCTCTTGGGTGTGAGTCACTGTTGCTGCTCTGCAATCTGCTCCCATCACAGCACATTGAGGGGAAATATTCTGCAACATGCCTTGTGTCTATATGCAGTGTGGGACATGTTTAAGCAGCAAGATGCACAAGACAGTGTGGGCTGCAGAGTCCACCCACACACATTCATGTGGTGTCTTAAATAACTAGTTCTCATCTCCTACGCCCACAGAGAGGTGACAGAGATCAGGTCGATCACCATCGTCTACGGAGTAAAAATAAAAGGTCGGCCTGCTGAAGTGTGATGTGGCTGAGCAGTACAACCTTGATAAGCTCAAATAAGACACTGAATGTCAAAACACACATTTACCACTGTTCACAGCTCATACCATCAGTCTGCATTCACACCGCACAAAGGCTGTCTCCGTCAATAATTCTCCACTCAGATCTTTATGTCTGCTAAGATCTATTCCAGGATCAAAGTAAAAAACACCCAATCTGACAGCAATGAGCTCACACAATGCAGACTGATACGCAGAAAAAAATGACTCAAAGGAAAAAAGATACAGAGAGAAGACTTCACTTGTGTTATGTTATCCTTTAATGTTTACTCTCTCCACAAAAATCACAACAGATTCTTTATGACTGAAGCTGTTTGTCCTGAATACCAGCTGATTAGAGAAGAAGCCTGTGTTATAAGAAGGAACAGTTTTAATATAAAAGAAGTGGATTATGCTCAGCTTTGCTGTACCCTGAAGATTGCAATTGTCATTATAAACACAACGTGACACTGCACTTGTTCTGATGAGATTGTGAAGAGATCATCAGACAATCGTAAAAGTTGCTCATCAAAACAGATTGCACATTCTCACAGTAACAGTACAACTGATCACCTCCATCTGTAGTATTTCAAATTGTGTCTTTGGCTGATGTAAAATAAAATAAGCAACTTTAAAATCTCCTTTAAAACTGTGGATAAAACATCAGTTTAATTCAGAGCCAATCCTGAATCTGTCGTGTGCATGTTGTACATGTTTTCAAAAACAGTGTTTTAGGGAACAGGCTTAAAAAGTGGAGTTATTGCAGAACTTAAATTAGGTTGCTCGTCTTGAGCAGCAAGTTTTTATGTGCATAATGTGTGGTATCAGAACAAATGTTCATTACCACATCCTCAATTTCATCTATTTGTTGAGGATAAATGAGCTCAACACTAGCAACAAGTGAAAAATAGGTTACATGTCACTACTTATAGATGTTGTAAAGTCTGCTTTGGTCTTGTATGATCACAAGCCAGCAGGGGGCAGGAGAGCTCCAGGCTGAGACACTTCTCCACCCCCTCACCACCTCTGCATGTGGGGACAGACTCTCACAAAGTCAACATTTAGCATCATGTCATTATCAGGGTGGAGGTTTACCACCTTAACTGGTTTGTATAATCACTAGTGTTCAGCAATATAACAGCAGGCCGAATAATTAAGTGTTGCTTAGAGCAACGCAGTGTTCATGCAAAAGCAGTGTGAAATTACTAAGCAGCAGGATAAAACTGCGGCTGCTAATTATGAGGTGTTTTTTCATTTATTCATTAGATTATTTCATTGCAGAGCTGAACGGGACTGAGTGGAGCCTATGGGGCCATGGATACCAGTTCATCTTTGACCCGGTGTGTCCTTCAGCAGCTTTACTGCTTAATAAAAAACTTGAGTTTCTTATTAGAAGCGAGTGTGGCCAAGCTTGATGATGTGTCTTCTGAAATATCCTGTTTCAGCAGACTGATTACAAGACAAATAATTAGCATTTTTTATTTAATGACGTCAGAAAGGTGCAGGAAAAATAAATAAATGTATGCTTTCAAAGATAATTATGACGTTAACTGACATCAGTGTCAAGCACTCTAAGATTGCCTCAAGACAACCCTTTCCCAGCATTCCTTCGGGATAAGACAGCAGACATGCCACTGCTGCGCTCCTCAGGGAGTAACCCTGTTATCAATATCCTGACACCCGGACACAGAGAGCCCATTAGCGGACCAACGATCTGCCCCCAAATCTTCCTCCATTCTCAGATGAGGCAGAGGAGATGAAAAGTAGAATGAGAGGAAGAGGGCATTGAGGGTTGGTGGAATGTAGATTACAGTGTTAGCCGATTTTGTAATTGTCTGTGCATGCGTGTCATGAGGTTTCACCTCCATGGAAATCCGCCTGTGGATCCTGTTCCTCAGACAGACGCCGGTTGGAGACTGAACCTCATCTGAGGATGTTCCTGATGCCTGGTCACTCTCCCCGTCGGAGCCCATCTTCAGATTCTCATGAACAATGTCTGAAAATGTAGAATATTTTGGTATTGTGGTGTAATTCATCTAATGATAGAAAAAATGTCAGTCAGAAATTTCTCAACCCCTTAACAAAACCTCTGATTCAGGCAGACAACCAGAACAGCTCTCAGATCAGTAGATAAGAGACACTAATGTATTACTTCAAGCAAACAATGACTCCTAAATACAGTTTTTATTTAACTCATTCCAAAGATTTTCTACTGCACATCTACTGATTTGTTACAACAGAAAGAAAGCATTAGAAAGCAATCAACTCTATATTGTTTAATTCTGGGAAGTTGGACCTGAAATGACTAAATATCTGTTGACTGTGTTCAGTCTGGATCGCTGCTTTGCCAGTTCTTCACTCAAACATGTAAAGCTCAATAATGTGAAGTTTAACAAACTGTCTTCACAGAGAGCACTTTAAACCATTTGTTGCACATTATGCAAAGTCAAATAGTCAATAAAAAAGTCATAAAAAAGGTCTATAAGTTCCCTAAAATACAACAATAATTAAAAGTAATTTCACAGTGAGGACTGAATATTGCATAAATAATCTGTTTATTTGTTGCAGAACCTTGTCTCTTTTAATCATTTTTATATTAAAACTAGAGATGTAATCATTTACCTGTCACAGTCTTTGGCACCTTTGAAAATTGGTTGAATTTCTTAGTTTATTTTATTTAGTCTGCTTTTCTTGTAACTACGTTTTCTTTCCAGCCTAACTTTTACACACTGAGAT
>JBAMHW010000026.1:11348581-11367203 GCA_037177495.1 Rhadinocentrus ornatus | reverse complement strand
TTTTAATTGCATTACAGGAAATAAAGAACTTTATCACAATATTCTAATTTTCTGAGACAGTCCTGTATATATACATACATATATATATATATACACATACATACATACATACATACATATATACATATATATATACATACATACATATATACATATATATATTTTTTTGTTTGTTTGTTTGTTTTGTTTTTAAGAATGCTGAGCCATGATCTATCCTTGCCTGGAAAGCAGAAGGCTTTGGTGGCAGCTTCTTTTATAACCATGTCTGACACCCTCACCGGTCACCAGTTAATCTGCTGATTGTGAAAATCAGCCAGAACTGTGTTGACTGTATATTCTCTAAAACATTTCTGCATTTCTTTCAGTCTATTGCTTGGCATCAAATTATTGATCAGTTTATCAGTTTATATTCTTTTAAATACAGTGAATTTAGTCAATGTAAACACTAATGAAAAAAAAACCTTTCTTCTTGTGTCTCATAAAAACAAAATAATAAACAAATCAAAGAAATGAGGTGCTGTTGCATTTTTAAAAGTTTCAACATTTTCTGGATACTAGGTTTGTAAAACAGGGCTTCCAGTTAATTCAGTTTTCTCAAAGAGCCAGAAAACTATTTTTTAGTGGATGACAGAAAAATTGTTCTCTATGTCAGATAACCATTTTGGTCTAGTCCGACTGTCAGTGTAGCGGAGGTCTTTGTGTATTCTGGCAAAAGCTTAGCTTTCACAAGACATGAAAGTTGCAAAGTAACAACAACAAAAATGGTTGGGAGAAGTGAAATTTTAGATGGATATAAAGCGGAATGTGACGATCTGTGTATGTTTTATCTGCTTCAATGAACTGTAAACAAATAGCAACTTACTTCATAAATCCATTTTAATTTCAAAACAAAGGTCCCATTCTCTTTATGGTATCTCCTGTTGGCCCCCTGAGGCCAAAGATTAAACACTGCAGCCTGCACCGCTTCCTCCCAGGCAGTAAAACCACCACCCCTAGCACAGCACAGCTGTAGCAAATGCACTTATGTCCAAACCACATGCCCGCCCTCTCTTCCACTAACAGAGACATATATACAGTTAATAAGTAGCTTTGGTAGACTAGTTCTGTTATCAGCGTCAGCGCCTTCAATTGTGTAGTCTGTCATCAAAGGTGTCAACAGCGGAGCCACAGAAGAGGCGCAAATCTCTGAAATGTTTCGGTTGATTCAGATTTGAGCAAATATTTCAGGTATAACAATCCTGGTTAAAGATTATCTTAGAAAAAAAAAGCAGATTTCCTTTCAGATGTAAAATAGTTTCCTCTTGGACTCATTCTTTTCAACGCTGTCTTTCCACAGAAAGCTGATGAAAAACTTAACCGCGACCTCTTCATCTAAACTTTGGTTTTCGTAACAGAAAAACAACTTCATAAAGCAGCTAAAAGAGAACCAGAAAAAAATGGGAAGTATCAGCAGAAGAGAAGAGAGAAGAGCTTTGAAAGAGGTTTTTGTTGAGTGAGAGGAGTAAGACATGATGCCAAAAGAGAGGCGGAAAAGAGCCAAAAACTGCCACAAGATTTCCATCTGGAGGACATGGATGATGTCTCTTCTTTACTACTCTGCAATTTTTTGTTTCCTTGTCTGCCTAAAAAAAAATATATAGTTTTCTCCATTTTTTAACAGATCGAGGTTTATTGCTGGTTCACTTTGTGCTCATCTTCTGACCATACCTGAACCTCCTGGATATAAACAAGTGAGCTAGCAGGTGAGCCAACACACACAAACTATACAGTATGTTAATCATGGGAAATATGATTTTAAATACAAGCTAAATATTTCCTTTAAACAAAAATACTATTATTTACATTACAATCCCATTAAATTATAATCCTATCTACCCCTTTGATTTTCAAGTTTTTTTCCTCCATAAATAGCCATTTTGACTGCAAGTGTGGACACAAGAAGTCAGTAAAAGCAGGTCATCTGGTGCCATGTAAATTTTCCTAGTTACTTTTTCCATTTGTGATGACAGTGAAATACCCTTTTAACACTAAAAATTGTACAGGCACACAGTTTTCTACACCCACTAAATCAATATAATTCAAACCATTTCCATTACTAGCAGTAGTATGTTTACCTCAGTTTTAACCATTAACCTTCCTTTTTGATTTACTACTAATAAAGGGTTGATGAGTAATTTAATTTTCAATTACTATAATGGCTTTTAAAAGTTATGAAAATAAGGTAATTTATAACCAACTTTCTAATAATAATGCACTTATGTTATCCCTTGTAATCATTTCAGTTTCTCTCCTTTTTCAAAAACCTAATCCCATTCCCGGTCAGCCTGTGACTTGTTAAGTTCAGTTTACCCCAAAATCATGGATAGACTTAAATTAATTAGCAGCTACTTAGCAGGATCACTAAGGGTCTCTGTCAGAGTCTGTTGGTCCTCATTTTATGCAGAACATCTTTGAGAGTCTGCAGCTGAGGAAAACAAGCTAAGCAGTTAAAAACGCTCCCCACTCCGGGTCTTACTTCTAACCGGACAACTCCACATCCTCTACAGTCACCACCAACGCAGTTTTTAGTCATATTCCATTTAAAGATCATGAAAATCTGATCTTAAATTGGCATCTACTTACAGTACAACCAAGCTGCTGCCTAGGGGACAGCCCTGTACTGTGCTGGCCACCAAGCCGCCTGAAATGTTTCTTGCTGCTGATGTAGCAAGGTGAGCTACGAAAAGGAATGTTAACATTCCACAGCTAAGCTATGCAAACCAACATTAGCTCAGCTTGCTAAGAGACTAGCTGTGGCGATAGCAATACCATTGAGTATATTATACTTTTTTTGATAGTCATAGCTGAGGTGGATACGACCACAAATTTATTTCAGTTTCAAGAAAGACAGCCATCACTCAGAAAAGGCAACAGACAACTAATTAAAGCCATAAAAAGGTATAAATTTTACCTTTTTTCTAAATTCCAGGAAATACTTCCCGTTTTTCCCCCAAATCAGCGCCACACTTCTTCACAACCTACTTTGCTTCCAAGTTCACCTTGCGAAAAACTTTTTTTCTCCACTTTCCTTCTTCGACTCATCGCTTATTGGAAGACACCCAAATTATTTCACTTCCCCTTTGCTGTCACATTTACATTTTTCGTCTAAAGCAACATCAACTGTTTCTTTCACATCCTATGTCTGCTTTTTTACATTTCTCTATCACTTGTTTTCTCTTTCTTTGGCAATGTTTTCCTAGGCAGCAGCTCATATGCCCATCCTCCACTACTGCAACACATTCCTCCACTACCTGCCTTTGCTAACTCGTCTCTTCTCCAAATTATCTCATTTGTCCTACTTTCTTTCCTTTAAACCTCCCTCAGCTTTTTGCATAGCTCTCCATTATCTCCAGCAATCTTACATCTTTTCTCATCCTCCCAAAATTATCTTATCTTCCTCCCAGTTTTCTTCTTGTCTTTACATTTCTTACGTTCTTTTACCTCAATAAGTCCTTTATCCAAAGACATTGAATGCTAATCAAATTCCATCCATTTTTGACATTTCTTTCCTGATCATTACCAAACATCCTCTCCTCTCATGCCTTCATCTATAGAGCTTTTCTTTCATGGCATTAAATGATCCGCCTCTCCATTCCCCCTCACACTTCACCTCCTGTCTTTTTCCTCTTTACCATAATTAGCATTTTTGCTAATAAGCACAGAGTATAGCAGCAATATGTGCTACATTAATGTCCTACTTAACTGTCCTGATTTAAGATCCAAGTCCGTTAATCTGGGACAGGGTCCACTGTGAGGCTCAGTGGGTCCTCTAATGTTTTCATCCATAAAACATGAAAAGCAATGACAGGAACTTTCTATCATTGTGTAGAACAGATGCTGGTTACAGCTGCCATGCTGAAACAAAAGTGTGTAACTAAAGTTGATTTAAGGTTTGAGGCAACATCTGCCCAACAGGGGGATGACTATAAAAACTTCATAAGGATGCACAGTTGAATTCACAGTAAATATGCTCTTGTTCGCATGATTCTCTGTTTCTTTAATCACATGGATACATGCATCAGATATTGTAACAAAAAAGCAGCCCATCAAGACTTGGTGTCAACTTAAGGTGTTAAGTATTTACAGACAGTTGCTTTACAAAAATCCTCATTTTTTCCCCCTAATCGACAATAGAGATACAGTCAGACCTACTGGTGAATAACAAAATTTATTACCCTCACACACATATACTGGGACATGAGGTAATGCTGGCATTCCTGTAAACTTTCCATGAACATAGCTTAATCTGGGCCTTAGACATCTTTCTTTCATCAAGGGTTATTTTTAAAACTGCATCACTTTTGCATCAGACAGTTGCTTTATTTGCCACTATTAATGACTGATGATATTCAGACTGTGCTTTTCTAGGCTTTTTACTTGTTTTTATGGTTTTATAGCTGGAAAGAAATCAGAGTCACAGCTGGTGGGATATATTAAGCAGCCACCATGTGTGCAGTGATGCTCAGCAAAATAGGTATTCAGCAGACAAAGAAAAAGAAAATTGTTTTCTATATTTTTAGTACATGACTGCTACAATCATTAAGGTAGAAAGCTGATATTAGATACTAGTTTGAGAAATCCAGTGTTGTCATGCTTAATATTCTCTTTTTGTGCTTTTATTCAATAAATATTTAAAAAGGAATAGAAGCCGTTTAATTTTAACACCTAAAGCTTTTCATTTCTGTGTCCTGTGAATCATTTGGTTGGTCCCTGGGCTGTCCCGACCTCCCAATCTGCTGCTGCTTTGATTCATTCCGTCATCTGTTTAAACCTTGGGATTAGACCGAGAGCCATGGTTCGCCTGTGATGAATCAGCTAACACAGGAAACTACGTTATGTTTGACTGATTCCCACATCCAGCTGTCACTTAGGTGAAAAATGGTCCAAGCTGAGGGTGAAGAGAGAAGCTGGCTCATGGGAATGACGCCCAGTCATTCTGCAGAGAGTGTGTATGCAAATGTGAGGATGTAGGGTAAAAATCTCAGGATCGTGACACGTTTGCTGTCTGTTCCCCGACGCCATCTGCTATTCTACCAGTCACTTCCTTCCATTTGTTCATATGCTGTGTTTGTGAACTCATGTGCGTCTCACCCAGACGGCTGCCGTTGCGCGGCATGGCCATGAAGGACCCAAGGGTGCCGCCGATGACGCTGTGTGGCCGGCGCAGAGGCGGCTTCTTGAAGGAACCCGTGTACTGGTGCAGAAAAGAATGCATGCTGTGGGAGGTGGGGGGCCGTCCGTTTCTCATGAAGGGCTCTGGAACAACAAAATACATGTTCGTCAGGTGCACAGATCTACAGGTATAAACATAAACGTTTCCTCTTCAAACCTCTGTGGTGCAATCCTAATTTAAAATCCACACAGTATGATGGAGATTTAATTTTAAACCCAGGTCCAGACTATTAAAAAAAGATCCATCTTCAAGTGTAGCAGTTTAGCCATTTCCTCTGCAGCTGAAGGCTGATGTGGGGTTCAGGATCCTCCATCGCTGCCAACTGTCTCTGGTTTGTGTGGCTCTGCCAACAGAAGCTTATCCTACAGCTGTATTTATTGTGACTAATTCTGGATAGAAAGCAACAGCCAAATGACTGAAAAAGCAAATGTTCTGTAAAAGATGGACATGTGTCTTTTCATTCTGAAAACTGTCAGTCACAAGTCCAACCATTTTTCATGTGCCCGTCAGGCAGCTCAATGGAGAAGCATGGTGCTAGGATGATAAACCAGACAGAAAATGACATAAACAAGAGTCTAGAAAAATGTGTTCTCAGTGTGTGTGTGTGTGTGCCTGTGTGTGAAGTTTTTGTCCCCTGTCTTCTGGGCTGGTGAGCTGTGTTTGATGTGCATGAGCTGTATTGAGAGTTGTATTAATTAAAATTTGAGATGAAGACATTTTTTGGTCACAATAAGGTTAGAATTTTATTAAGTTTAGGTTCAGGCAAACAGGGCAACAGTTCATCTCATTGAAATTAATGTAGCTGAATGTAACGTCCTCAGAAATTATGGATACACTGTTGTGTGTGTTGAGGTAGCTCCTCCGCTCTGCTTCTGTTACATAACCTGATGCAAAGCGACTCAGTGGAGGTCCACTACAGCTGCTAGTGACACACACAGAGAACTATCTTTCTCAATGCATCAGCTTCACTGCTCTATAATTTAAATACCCACGAGAGCTGTCAGGACACAGAAAGCTGCCAGCTGAGGAACATGTATAGATAAAACACTTTAAATCCGACCAGTTGTATTTCCTTTCCCAGTGAAACTATGATACTCATTGACTAAAGACATTTAATTCTCAATTCAGCTAAAAACTTCTGCGCTTTAAGGTATTTAGACTGATTTTGATCGGGTTGTTTGATTTGTAGTTTTATTAGCTATTTTGACAAATTTTGCCTTTAAAAATATTTTTTATTGTGGCGACTCATCTTAAAAACACATCTATTAGTTTCTGTTAGAAGTGCAAATATTCATTGACAGGAATTGGAGGCTTTCTTTAATATTTAAGATTTAATAATACATAAGACAGCTGGTTTGATTTAAACGTACTATAAGAAAGCCAAAGCTCTGATTCTGCAACGAGAGGTCAAGCAGATGCTGCTCCATTTCCTGAACAAAAACAATACAAGTTTCCCACGTTAACACACAAGTAAAGCATAAGAAATATAAATGTCATTCAGCCTGCTCACATGCTTAATGTGTCACTCAGATCTAGCGGCAAAAGCGGTGTATAATCCCACCATAATTGTTTATGGGACAATCAAAACAGCATGTCTGATTATTTTGACATGGTTTACAATGCACTTTTAAATCTGAAGTCTGGAAAAAAATGTTGTAACTAATGACTGATTGTCGATTAGTCATCAACTATTGAAACGATTAGTTGACTAATCGGATCATATATCTCATATATATTAATATCTCATATATATCGATATATTAATAAAATACTGAAAAAAGAAAAAGTTTAAATCAAACCAAATATCCATAAAAAAACAAAAAACAAAAGAATATGCAAATTAGCTGCAGAAAATCTGTAAACAAGCTTGAATTTTCATTTAAAAAAAAAAAGTGTCTTTTGTGCAGAACATTCAGTGGTCTACGGCATCTATTAAAAGTTACAACTAACTACACGACTTATGTCACATATGACTCATCCTCTTCTTTAAATGTTCGAGCAACAGACGTACTTCCATGCTACTCAAGGTCTGCTTTACAAATCTCACATGTTCCTTATTTATTTTGTACGTTTAATGCGAAGTGATCCCAGACTTCTGATGTCCTCTACCGCTGTTTGTTCCCTGGTTCGTTGCCATATTTTCCCCTGGCAGACTTTATTGCGCACGTGCAACTCTCAGCAGAGATAGGAAAGAAGATGATTTTAATGGGTCAATGAATGCATCCTGCTTAAAGAAGAGAACATTTGTCATTAAGGTTTAAATGACTCTTCTACACCTACATTTGTTGACACAATTCAGCATTTTTCTTTTTTTTCCCCTCAATCAAAATACTTTTTTTTTTTTTTTTTTTGTCCAAAGGTGCAAATGAAGCACTTCATAGGTACACTTGCGTATTTAAAGATTCTTTTGTGGAAGCGCTTCTCACATAGGAAAATTTATTTTAAAAATGCAATTAAACAATTATAGTAGTCAAATAATAAAAAATTAACATAACCGGTAAAAGTTAATAAAGTAAAAATGTATTAGTAAATGGAGTAACAATATGATTAATTAAAATCATTTTCAAAAGGTAAAAGAGTAGAAAGGATCAACTAATCACCAAAGTTAGTGCGTAAACGCTGACCCAGGCTGAGCCCAACTATAGACTTTTCTGTTTTATTTTAAAGAAGTTTTAAACCTAATCTTAAAACTAGAGATGGAGTCTGCACCCAAAAAACTAAGTGAGAGCTGGTTCCACAGGAGAACCTGATAGCTGAAGGCTCGTGGCACAAAAGGGATATACTGTAATTCTTCCGTTTTATTTAGAAAAACACACCTCTATCCAGGAGTGCTTTAATCTGGTCAAATAAATTGCAATTTTGTGTATATCTAATTCTAATTATTGTTCATTTTGACAGACATTTCACCTGTTTTTATTATTTAAGTGCAGCGCTTATAAAATTACTCCCACCTGATATTTTTATGTTAATTGAAGGGGTTATTGGTGAAAAAACATTTTACAGAAAATGAGGTTCAAATGAGCGGCTGGTTTTACACCAATTCCCTCATTTTCATTGGATGTTTGATTCAGCTTTTATAGAGTATGTTGGTCCTTTACCGTTGTCCTTGGTGCCACCGTCTTCAATGGTCATCTGCTCGGCCAGTTCAGAGAGAGACTCGTCGATGGTCTGGCTGGGACGGAGTGTTAATGAAAGACGCTTCTTTATCCTCTTCATTTTCTCCATTGCAGAGCAGAGTTCAGCTTTTGGGACACAGAAAAAAAGCAAAGTTTACTTAGATTTAGGGATAATGGACCAATAAGGTGCATGAATGCAACACTAGTGTGTTTTCATGTTGTGTGTTTGGACACATAGCGTGGGAGATTACACGAGCATCCCAAAATATCTTGGTTCATGAATAATGCAAAGCTGCTTTTAATCCAATATTCATTCAGTCTGCAAATGCTTGAACAGTACATGAATAAACCATTAACAAAGCATGAATTAAGGATGAGTATCACAGGCTTGAACACAGCTGTTTTTCACTTACACACACATTCACACGTTAAAGAGGGGAAATTAACGAGCTCTAATTGAAAGAGGAGAGAGTCAAATCAGCTCAAAGACTAACACACACAAAGTCTGAAAGCACATGCTGAAGTAATGTGTTTGTGTTGTCGGAGCACTCGTCCAGGTCACAGGAAACACCTTGCTCAATCTGCCTCAAGCCAGTCTTTGCTCATTGTGTCAAACCATGCGAAGTGTGTGTGTGTCTGTGAGGAAGGGGCATGTAGGAAATGCAGTGAGGAAGCAGCAGCAGCAGAATGCCCCGCCCATCCCGCCTGACCCTCAACACAAAACAAGTCGACCCCTGCTGTCACCATCCTTCTCCTTCGCTTCCAGGCTCTGTCAAGGTTGTTGGCTCCTCTCTGACTCGTGAGACACCATCTGCCAGTCTGCTCACACACACAGACACACACACACACACACATAAAAAAGGACTCCTTCAACAATTTGTCATTTGTGACTCTGCATGGCGAGAATTATTTCATCAATCAGTGCCACAAGCTCACACCAACACACAGCTGCAATCTGTTTGTCAGATTCTGGACATGATTGCAGAGATTTAAAGGAAACAACAGAAGCTTTTAGGTTTGTGTATTTGTGTGAGGACATGACCTGAATTTCCTTAGTTGGCTGCAGATGGTCTAATTAAAGCCAAATGACCAACTTGAAGAAGAAAAAGACTGACATAACACAACAAAATGTGCTGGAGGTCAGGCTGCAGTGAGAAAAGAAGAACAGAACTTTTAGAAGAGATCTAATCAGTCACTGCCCACCTGTTAATCTGTTTGCTCTACAAATGCACAATTAGTTGAAGCTAAAATCAGAAATCCCAACAAATATGTGAGGAATCAGTGTAGCAGAACCGTGCACACAGCCTGGAACAGATCATAGTGCTGTGTTAAGGATATATTATGTATTATAAATATCTTTTTCTGGCTCTGTGACACACTGTCTGCTCTATTACTACTGTAACTGAAAAAAGTTATAGAACATGAGGGGAGTATATAACATCTCACTCAATGGTGAGCTGTAATTGTTTGTTTAGAACAAATGCAAAGTGAACTGCATAAGTGGTACAGTTATAAAGTTATATGTAAATTTTTCATGTTAACGGCTAATATGTCTCCAAATGACTTATTTATCTGTC
Source organism: Rhadinocentrus ornatus (assembly GCA_037177495.1). Taxonomy (NCBI): domain Eukaryota; kingdom Metazoa; phylum Chordata; class Actinopteri; order Atheriniformes; family Melanotaeniidae; genus Rhadinocentrus; species Rhadinocentrus ornatus. The sequence goes on along the minus strand of JBAMHW010000026.1, from coordinate 11,357,298 downwards.
GACTTAAGTGAAAAATCCACGTAGTTCTTTTTAACGATAGTCTATCAGCACTGAGATTCTTATTCTGTCACTGGGAATCTAAAATGTAATTGATGAATCTGCAAGACTTACAGGTAATTTAAAAAACAAAAGCATCAACCAGCAACAAAGTCTAAAACAAACCAGTAGCCCAGTTCAGATTAGCAAGGTAGGGCAAGGCCAAACATTGGTTCAGCATTTTAGTCTTAACACACTATTGGGTAAGGTATAAGTTCCCACTCACATTATCTGCTTCAAGGCTTATAAAAATGAAATTTGTGTCAAAATTAAAATTTAAGATGTTAAGAAGAACATTTTACACTGTAAATTTTGAATAACAAAACAAAAACAATTAATAGAACGGACTCTCAGTCCCAATAACAATGAATAAAAACCAAACATAACCAAAAACAATAAGTATGATGGATAATAAACTCTTTGTTCTGTAAACAAAATTGCCATTCAGTGAATAAATAAAAAAAATATTAAACATGGGGCTCAGACAGGAAAAACCAGCAAAACTGCCAGTTAGTACCATTGTATTAATGAAAAACTAGAAAAAAATATACTGTGCATCGTTTGTGAAGCTGAAATATCTCCCCTCATCACTGCGTGTCAGACTGATCTATGAACCGCTGCTGCGTCGTGACGCTTTTAACATCTGCCGGGACACAGACCCAAAAGTAATGCGGCCCACTGAGAATCCTCCCGAACCTCTCGGTTAGCCGACATTGCTCTTGATGTTTGTTTTGTCATATACGGTAGTATATAGGCTGACTATTTGTGTATTGTGCCTGCGCATTATGGGGGTTATTACGGTAGACCAGGAAGTGGAGGCTTTGTATTGACGTAGGCTACATGTGTGAGTTCTGCCTACATGTTCGGAGCAGCGATGCAATAAATGAGAACGTGCTCGCAGCTATTTTTCTCCTTTCGACTTATTTACATGATTCAGCGTGAGAATCGGAGGTTTAGAGTGAGAACGTGAGACACTCAAATGCACGAGTCTCACGGCCGATGCGTGAGAGTTGGCAGCCCTGTAAAACAAATGCGGCATGGCGGCTCACACAGGTGCTTCACCACAGTCTCGTGCTGCAACATGCTGCTGTCAAGTATGACACTAGACAAGAGAGATCACTTTGCAAGAAACCAGAGCGTTCAGTCGAGATAGTCCATAGCAAAACCTGTTGTCATACACAGTCTATGGTAAAGTAAGATATAAGAAAAAAAAAACTTATGAAAATTATCGCGGCCTGCAAACTTATCGCGCTCATTTTTACTTACCGTGCAATTAATTGACTTATTGCTTATCACGACAGGCCTAATCTTATAGTATGTTCCATCTAACAAAATGAATGCATTGCACCACCCGTTTAGCTGCATGTGATAAGGCTACTACTTAGGAGGAAGTGCGTCATGCTGACCCTTGTGGTGCCATCAGCATGCAGATCGGGTGACACCACATACGAAAAGCGATCGAGCAGTACAACAATGGGGTAAAAAGTACAGAAAACTGCACCATGCAAGACAAAAATTCAGCTCATAAAAATGGCAGTGCATAAATAAAGTGACTGCATTGGAAAACACTCTCACAAACACATTCTCTCCCTCGTACGCACACAGTCTATGAGATAAGCGCTCTTTGTCTCCTAAACAGAGAAGTGTAACAGAGCCGGGTTTTATCTCTGCTGCAAACCAAAACAAAGGGACTGGTGTGACGTTTGTGTGTGTATGTGCGTGTTGAAATACAGCATCTGGCACATATGAATGATGTGCATCTAAGGGGGGATTTCAACATAAAAAGCAGCATAAGCAATCTGCCAACGTTTGAGACACCGAGGGAGAACCAAGGCCCTCAACTCACTTTCTCTCCTTTTCATCAACAACATCTCCAGACATTAAATACACACACTCATTTTGACCCACATTCCCGACAACCCCCAATCCTCTGGATGCATCCCAAGTACATCTAGGGTAGTCTGTAGAAGGGACTTCAAAGGACAAGAAAGTGGGAGAGGGGTGCAAGGGACAAGACCTAATTACTGAGCTAATTATTACACATACTCTGCACTCTTTGGACCTCCATTCTGGGTCTTCTGCATAATAGTTTGGGTTTTTTTGGTTTGGAAAATGTGGCTTTATATTTGATCTTGGAAATGTGGGTGAAAGTGTGAACATGAGGAGAAGGAAGAAAATAGATACAAGAAGAAATGGGAGAGGAGGAATACAGGAGAAAATGTGAGTTTATTTCAGAGAGCAGAGCCATAATGGAGTCTTTGTGTTTGGTTAAGAGCCACGAAATCACCAGAATGAGAGCAAGTATGTACAGTGCTGCTGGGAGAGAGAGAGACTCATGAAGGAGGTGTGGTCCAACTCTACATCAGGTTTGCTTTCATTAGCTACATTTAGTGTTCATGACTAGGGATGCACAACATATCGGCATTACCAGCATCGGCCGATGTTAGTCATTTTTTAACATATTGATATCGGTCCGATAAGTAAAACTGTGCCCATATTTATTCTCGTCTAATTGCTGTTAGTGTGTGTGTGTTGGGAGGAGGAGGAGGGGGGGGTTTGGCCATGTGGCCATGTTTAGACATGTGACAATGATGCAGCACTACATTGTGGGATGTAACTGAAGCTAGAAGCAATGTTAGCTGTGTGGTAATTTTTCACAGTGTCAAAAAAAGATACTTGAAAAGCAGTATGCAATATTTGCAAAGTTGAAGTGATGCGAGGAGGATGCCGTGTCAAATCATTCAACAGCACAAATTATATATGTTATCTGAAAAACTACCATCCAGAAGCTCAGAAACAGTGGCGGGAAGCTAATACCCCTGATGTTTGCATCATTTTTACTTTGAACAGAATTTGATAATCTTAAACCTTTTGAAGCAAAATAGATATATCGATATCAGGACATATCGGTTATTGGCCATAACAATAATATTAATATCGGATATCAGTATCGGACAAAATTTAGTTATGTGCATTCCTATTTATGACAGATCGGGAAGTTAAAAGTTTGCAGGTGACCAATAAAAACTGTTTCCAAAATCATGGGGGTCATAAAGCTGGGCTCTCCTCTAATTACGCAATTGTAGCGTACCTACATACATCCACACGTTTAGCTGTGTTGCTCATTGCACAGATCCTTACAAGTTATTCCTCGTTGTAAAGGTGACTAATTAGATATATAACACTAATTGGTAGTATTAAAGGGAATAAATAAATTGCCAAATATAAATTTCCTCACTTTTTGTGCCAAGTTTATTTTACCTTCAAGGAGTCGTACTTTCAGATAATCTTTTAGGTACAGTACAGTGTGTAAGAATAACTGACATCGATGTGTAAAGATGGGCATAGAAATACCTTGAAATGCCAAGCACAGTTGTAAACGAATACAAATACAAACTCAGTTTCTAACGATACATTAAATTTTTCTGTCATTGACCTTTGATTTTGTTACAAGCTGCAGCTTTACAAGCTCTTGAGCAACAGTTTACATAATAGAAAACTTAGAGACTATTTTAAATAGTAATTTAGGTACTCTATTGCAAGACCCCTGTTGCAAAGATCTTCTATTTGCATCTTTATAGCAAAAATAATAAAGAAAGCACAATTTAACAGACATAAAATAGTATATTTGCACCAACAAGGCGTTTCTTGATAATTAGCTGAAAACTTGATGTGCTGATGCCGAAACACTAATACCACTTTGAAGAGTGCTTGACTTATGCGAAATATAAATTTGGCCTTAAACTTTGCGAACACTGTAGAAGTTTATATAGTTGACAGAATCAGAGCAGGAACACTGAACACAGGTGGAGCTAAAGGGAAGGTTGACCCGTTGCTCGCAAAACTGTCTCCTTCAAAGAAAAACAGCTGTTAACAGTGTTAAAAACATTACTCAAAATAGACACTCATATGAGAATCACAACCAGTTAAAAATAGATAGAATCATCTCTAATCTTTTTAGGGAGCGGACATGAGGGAGCCAAAACTGACCAGAGCCTGCAGGAAAAAAGATGCTCACATGCCAAAAATCAATTTTTCAACACGAGGTTTATTTGTGACTTAATCTCTTAACGGATTGCTGAACTATATAGCACTTTCTAGTTTGTGACTGGTCAGTAATGCCATCAATTTTCTGCGTCTACTCTTTCCCCATTTTATAACCTAATTATGAGTTTAAAGCCTATAACTGTGTTATAGCTCATGCATGCTATTAGCAGGCGCGGAAAATTACCATTAAACCTAAAACACAACTGCAAACTTAAATCTTAAAGACCTTATTATTTATCCAACTGAACCCTATTATGTACCAAAAACATTAAAGGAGATTAATTTATACTGACTTCAGATCAGTATGACACGCATTGAGATTCATCAAGATTACTGTGTGTAATGTCAAAATATCAACTTTAATCTGGATGTTTTTCAAAGTCTGACATGTCATTTTAAATTTTAGAAGAGATATTTCTTTTTAACTAATTTAATTAACAGAATACATATTTTTTTAAATAACTTACTACTGTCAACTACTAAACTCCAATACTGCAGTAATTTACAGGACCTTCACTTACTCTTAACATCTCAAAATAAGCTGCTCCAGGTGACTTTTGTTGAAATTAAATCCAAGTGAAAATGAACTACAGCACATCCCACATTATCTTAAAAAAAAAAGAAAGCGGAGGCTGAGGCTGAGGCATTTTTTGTTGTTGTTTTTTGGTGTTGCTCTCTGTTGCTAGTTCATGCTTTCTGGTCTCACACGTTATCAGACCAATATGGAAGACAGTTTGCTTTGGTGAAAATTAGTCTGCAGTTCATGTAATAAAGCCCTGTTTCCACCAACAAGTCCGGGTTGGAAAATGATGGGTCAGTACACTTTTTATTTTAATTTTTTGGGTGTGTGTGTGTGTTTATGTGTTTCCAAAGGCAAAAACTGGGAAGTGAGCCAGAATATCTGATCAAACCCATCAAACTTTTGTGGGACCCTTCTGTTGAGGTCCCAATCTTACCAATCCAACACTAAAAGGGTGGACCTTGATACTCCAGATGGATGTCTGCCATCTTATACTTTGTTTTTGTGTCACGTTCTCCTTCATTATAATTTAAGGAAGGATTCGCACTCCTGACATCATGCTATTACGTAGCTGGTGTATCTATTGTCTATTCATCTGATACACTTGCTAACGGATTAGGGTACGATTGCCTTTGGAAACTCATTATGATCCTCTAACAAAAGCAATGAATAGATCTAAATTTTCTACCCTCATCCTCTTACCTTGAGCTTCAACTAAAATTTCATTCCTTCCCCTGCCCCAAATCTCAGCTGATCACATTCTTTGCATCAGATTCAGTGTTTGTCTTATTTGCAAATTGTGTAATATTATGCTTTCAAACCCATAACAAAAAATGGCAAAATGACCAATTCCTCCCACTCTCGCAGCACACTTGCTGCCTACAATGACTAAAAATCAGTTCTTATGAAAGAACAATGATAAAAATATAGTCACAGGTTTAACTTAAAAGAATAGCTCAGCAAAAACACTTAAAGGTGAAATCTGACCTCACACAGGTGCTCGATTAAAATGTTTCCTCGACAAGTGTTTGGTGTCAGGAAGGAAGTTGAGAATAATGTTGCCATTGCCTCAGGTTCGCTTACATCACTTCCATTGGAGATCACAGCAGCACCCACACACACCATGGTGTTTCCCTTATATAGCTGGTAAATGTTCAAATCAAAGCACCACTGTCTGTGCTATATGATGTACCAACACAAAGACTTCAAAAGGACAATAAAAGGGTGTCACCATCCAAAAGCCCAGCAGCAGGATGAATTCAAGCATCTGATTTTGCTGACAACATCAACTGTAAACCTATTTCTGAATGGTTTTGCACAGAAAGTAGATTTATCAGCACCATCATCAGCCTTTAAGCAACCATCTTTGCTGAACCCCACTGAGTACAGTCACAAGTATGTGTTTGTGTGCCCTGTAGGAACATGCACAAACAGCGCATCAGTGCTGCTGCCCAGTACAGTGGGCGCTTTCCACTGAAAGATCCTTTGTTTTGTTTGAGAGAAAACCAAACAAGGAGCTTCAGCATGACTGACCCCACAGGGCTGAGCTGAAATGACCCACTGTGTGTGCATTTGGAGGCCCACAAAAGCCTGCAATGTTAATATTAATAGGAAATGACCAAGGAGACAAAGACTGAAAACATGTCTTACGGAGATAAAGAAGCAGATGAGGGGAAAAGAGCTGAGTTTTCACAAAAAAAAAATCTGAAGAGAGTTAAACTCAAGTTCTCAATATTTGTTAATACAGCAAAAAGGTCACACAAAGTGGCGACCCCACAAACATTGAGAAATGATCAAATTCTAAATTGATGACAAGATTTAGATCAATCAATACAGAAAATATTATTATTGGTATTTTTACTAGAGCCTCTCCCTGAGGCTGAACTTGGCCTCCAAGAGACTGTGAGAAGCTGGACATCCAACAGAAAGCTCAGATTAAAGCTGCTGCCTGTTCACTCAGAATTAAATATAGGGAGTTGGGGAGTTTGATTAAGATAACCCCAGGATGCCTTCCTGTGGAGGCATTTCATGCAGATCCAAATGTGAAGAGGCCCTTAGGTAGACCCTGAACAGGAGAGCTTTTATGCCCCATCTGGCACTGACATTCTCCTGGAAGGGCTTGAGGATAGCTGCGTCATGGCTACCTTATTCAGCAACTTCAACTTCAGAGATGTAAGAGGAAAAATTTAGAAGATTACCTATCCTGTGAATGAGCAGTTTGCTTATATACTGTTAAACCTGGTTATTATAGTATCATATGATGTCTCAGCAGGTTTATGCTGCTGGTTCTTTATGGTACATATCAAAACATCACATGCTAAGCTGTTACCATGGAGCAGTACATAACAATCTACCAAGCACTGCAATAAATAAAAAGCTGAAATAAAAAGAAGATAGAGTAAGAGGAAGAAGAACTCATAATGAGGTTTAAAGGGGGGATATGGCAGGAATGAAGATGAAGATGAAAATGAGGAAGCATGGCATGCTGGAAGGAAGACATTATTTTTATGTAAGAAGTCTGCAGGATCTCACATACACACAAACAAATATAAACATAAGACATGGTGCACCATTACCCCCTCGCTCTGCTGCCACATGACTAAAAAACACAAAGCCCGCAGGCCACAAACCATACAGGGAACTCAGCTGACAGAGAGAGAGAGAGAGAGAGAGAGAGAGAGAGACAGAGAGACAGAGAGACAGAGAGACAGAGAGAGAGACAGAGAGACAGAGAGACAGAGAGAGAGAGAGAGAGATAGAGAGATAGAGATAGAGATAGAGATAGAGATAGAGATAGAGATAGAGATAGAGATAGAGAGAGAGAGAGAGAGAGAGAGACAAGCGCACCTGTATGTGTAAGGGCCAAGCTTGAGGTCAGATAGAAGGCAACACACTTTATACATCCTCCAATTACAAAACAGAGATTGCGTGCAGGATAGCTGATCCTCTTATCAGTCCTTCACACCGACACACACACAGACAGACACACACTATGAGGCAGAGCTGTCCACAGTAAGTAGGCTGATCTAGCCTTTCCATTCTATGTAACAGTATGTCATGCACTAATACATGTATGCATGTTTTTGTCTATGTAATCCTGACTGGGAGCAAACATACAGGAAGCAGAGATGAGAGCACAAACAACAAAATATTTAACAAAAACAACATTTGAAGAGCAGTCCTGTGTCTCTGTGAAGTTGCATCAATCAAAGTATTTAAATTAGAAGAGAAAATGAACATATATATCATGCCATTTATAACTTATACAATTATGGCTCAATTCTGCACCTTCGTCTCACCTCAGAACAGGAAGTTAGCATCTTTCGTCTCACTGCTCTGATTTTGTAACCCAGTTTCCCTGTTGTGGCTCACTCTGTATTATCTCAGTGGGGTTGTTTTTTCCAGCAACAGGTAGTTTGCAGGTGGTACCTATATCGTGAACATAACTGAGGGCAATGAGAGCCCAAAAGGGTAAATATGAGAGGACAAGTTTAAGGTTTGCTTCATAAAAGCTATAAAATAAGGAATAATGGTGATGTTGATCTAGTCAACAGTCATCAGTGCTAAGGTTAAGAGTTTCAAGGACAGTCCACGTTCCACATACAATAGTGGAGGGATCAATCATGACCACTTAAAAAGACAATGCCATTGGGCACAAGGGGTAACTTAATGATTTGGTTATTATACACTTTGTTCCTAAAAAAAGACTAAACGTAAATGCATATTTCCTACAACAACACCAGCAGAAATCAAAACAAGTAAATATCTTTGGGGAAAGAAATTGTTCAAAAGCTCCAGTATCACATCAGAATCTTCCAAAATCATCAATGAGGCACAATATTGGGGTTTTTTTCCTATAAAACATCCAATCTCTATTATATACAGTTAGAAAACTAAGTATTTGAACACCCTGCTATTTTGCAAGTTCTCCTACTTAGAAATCTTCGAGGGGTCTGAAATTTTCATCGTAAGTGCATGTCCACTGTGAGAGACAAAATCTAAAAAAGAAAATCCTGAAATCACAATGTATGATTTTTTAACAATTTATTTGTATGATACAGCTGCAAATAAATATTTGAACACCTGTCTATCAGCTAGAATTCTGACCCTCAAA
>JBAMHW010000026.1:11321246-11336320 GCA_037177495.1 Rhadinocentrus ornatus | reverse complement strand
TTTGCTAGGAAGGCAGCCCGCTTTCTGGATCTCTCCTTCCTCCTCCTCCTGTGCCACTCAGCCCTCCTCAGGATCATCAGCATGTGAATGTTTGTGTTGTAAACAGATGTATGAGGGATTGCTCAGTCCTTACAAGATGGTGTATCTCGGAATGCATAGAATGACATACCTTTATTGTTTCTCAAATTTTAGTCTGAGTTTAATGCTATTAAAGAACAATAGGCAAGGCAACTGTATTTATAAAGCGCATTTAAAAACAGAAACTGTTGGCCTCCAAAAAAAAAAAGAAGAAGAAAAAACACACACACAAAGGCACACAACACATACGCAAAGGGAAATACAAATAGAAAGAAAAACACAGACATAAAACAACAGAACAGGAAAGGCTAAAGAGTAAAAGTGCATCTTTAACAAATTTTTAAAGATGTCCAGGTTAGGAGCAGCCATGATATGAGGTCGTTCCAAAGTTATTTGGGGGCAGCATTAATAATCATGAACAATTGGATCTTTATTTCTAGTTTTAATATTTTACTTTTTTTTTTTTTTTTTTACTTTGAGTAACTTTTTTTTTTTTTTTTGGCAGAAACGGGATTCCATATTTTCTGATATTTCTGGGTTGTTGATTACTCAAGCTTGAGAAGATAACCAAAATGTTTAATGTAAAAAAATAAAATAAATAAAAGTAAAAAATATGACAATGTCTTTAGCGGTATCTTATATATCTGTTCCGAAATACGCGAATGTATAACATATTTCGTTATAACACTTAAAACTTTATAACTAGAGATCTGTGACTTACGTAAGAGCGTACGTATGCCGTCATTATTCTAACCTTTACTCCAATAAAGACAAGAGTCGAGTCTCTATTCTGTTCACCCATATCACAGCAGACTACTGTCCAGTAAGAAGATGTCTCGTGCTGCAGAGAGACTGCGAGTGATGATCAATCATCTTGATCGTTCACCGGCTTCAATCGTATCCTTTTCTGCGCCACGACTTCCAAGTTACTGAAGCCTTTATCTTCCAGCGGCGCAACGAGAAGCGGGTATCTCTGGTGGTCCGAGATGGGGTTTGCCAGCAGAACTCCCAAACCACGGGAAGCGCTCATAACTATTTCTTATTACAATGTTGTAAATTAGCCTCTAGCACGTTCTTGCACTCACAGTTGCTGGACATGTCTGCTGCTGTAACTTCTGACAGGAGCAGCTGCTATTTCTGAAGCTGTGTTTTTGTTGTTCAAGCTAGCTAGCTAACGTAGCACGTCTTTAAATTTAATGTACGCCCATGTTTAAACTTGGTTTTATGTCTTAAACTGGCAGTTTTATTTGCTACACTGATGCCGCCTTCCCATTCGTCAGTTGAGAAAAGGGCCATTTCACTGCTTTTTGGCATTTGGTCCACTTTAGACCAGGTCCAGATCAAATAAAACAGCGATCTGGGCCGTATTGTCATTTTCGTGATAAAGTTAACTTTTTATTTCATTTGTGGGGGAATAAAAAGAAAGACAATTCCCTGCTTTTTAGCACATAGAGTACCTTTCGTTCGTTCGTTTAAAAACTACAATACTTAGATGGTCAAATCAGGGCTGGATTATCTCTTAGATGGTAAAAACAATTAAACATGCTGTGTGGGAGTGGGTTTTTTTTGTTTTGTTTTTTGTGTTGTTTTGCATACAATAATTTTAGCGCAGCTTAAACTAGGTCCAGAGAAAAAGCGCATTGCTTACACTGGTCCTCTGTAGGACAGTCCAGTTCAGTCATACTGTGATTATTGAATTGGACCTGGCCTTAGGTGTTAGACAACCCAAAAACACAAACACTGAAATCTCCCCATTTTGCATTTTTACAAATTTGATAAAAGTTGTACAAATCCCAAAATATTTTCTAAAGAGTCTTTACTGAAAGGATAATACAGTCTAGATGTAACCAGTCTGTTTAGTGTTATTCTTTAACTGGATTTGATCTAAAATGCTCTGAATGCCATGTTGAAGATGAACTTTAGTGCTGTAGATTTGTTACTATCTGTAGATCTGTTACTGTTTTCACTGTTCTGGTGGTGTTGTCAGTTTATAATGTAGATACAGTTTTGCTTCTTACATAATGAAAAACCCTTTGCACTTTGTACAGCAAGTTGGCGTAGATTCTGTGTTGACATGATATTCAAAAGTCAAGATAGCCATCAGTCTAAACACCTTACTGTATTAATTTTTATTTAAATTGACATTTAGTGTATTGATGGACTCACACCTTAACGTTGAAAAACACATTAAGGGAATTACAAAGTCAGCCTACTATCACCTTAAGAATATATCAAGGGTAAAAGATCTGATGTCTCAGCAAGACTTGGAAAAACTAGTCCATGCTTTCATCTTTAGTCCTCTTGATTATTGTAACAGTGTCTTCACAGGTCTACCTAAAAAAAGTTAGACAACTGCAGCTTATTCAGAACTCAGCTGCTCGAGTCCTCACTAAGACCAAGAAAGTGGATTATATCAGTCCAGGTCTAAGGTTTCTACACTGGCTATCGATTTTATTTGAACTTTTATTTTCTGTTTTTATTTAATGAAGTGCATTTCTTTTATCTTTGTTTTTTCTAACGTACTTGTATTGCTTTCTGCACCCTGCTGGAATGTTTTATGTAAAGCACTTTGCATTGTCTTGTACATGAAATGTGCTATACAAATAAATTTGCCTTTCCAAAGGGTTACTTTAAAATAAAGCCAGCAATGTGAAAGTGTTGCTACTCTAGAGAAGCAAGTTCAAATCTAAAAAAAAATGTGCAGGAGATATTTATATATATATATATATATATATATATATATATATAGACACATTTACGTCAACAGCTGTGCACCAAACATTGTTTCTTCTTGGATTTGTCCTGAACTGACTCCTATAAGGCAGCTGCATCCACTTCTGCGCAAACTGTCACCTATGGTCACCCACAGAGGCTGAGGTATGAGGCCTTTTTGCTTTTTGCTACCTAACGCTGAAAGTTGCCCCATATTTTATTAGAAAATCCATGTTTATCTTTCAGTGTTGGTACAGTTTGTTCAGTGCCTTCACTGCCTTTGACCACATTTTAGTGTCCCACTTTTCTTTGTGCATAGTAGCCGATGAGATGACATTCAATATGTCCACAAGACCTCAAACAATTGTATTTAAGTTTGTATAATAGTAGCGTTTAACTGTTATAAAACCTAAAGTCCTTGAACTGTATCCTTTTTTTCTTATACTTGAATGTAACATTCATTAGCACGCTATGTACCAAACATTGTCCCTCCAAAGTATCTTTTATGTCACTCACATGTTAAAATGTGTATAACTTGTTGATATTGTTGTGTATTGTCACTTTTTTGGCCAGATACTCTTTTGATACAGGTATGCTGACCCCAGAGCAGCGAGTCTTCTATGAAGAGAACGGCTTCCTTCTCGTCAAGAATCTGGTGTCTGCCAAGGACATCGAAAGCTTCAAGTAAGCTTCAAAAACTGAAAGCATCTCTACTATTGGAACAAAGTATACAAAAAGAATGAGGTCATCATTTATCTATTATTTAGAGCCAGTCATGATAAGTTTTTTATCTTCTTCAGGATGGCGTTTGAACAGATCTGTCGGCAGAAAGTGCAGGTTCCCGGCCTGGTGGTGATGAGGGACGTGGCTATTGCGAAGTCGGAGTTTGTTCCGGATCAAAAAGCTGTGTCTAAACTTCAGGATTTTCAGGACTGTCCTGAACTTTTCCGTTACTGCTCCTTACCAGAGGTATGACAATACACCCACACATCCTCCCTTTAGTCAATGAAGGATATACCGTTGAACATTTTAAATCACACATATTTATTATTCTTTACATTTTGCAATTACATGGACTTTGGTGCAAAGATGATTAAGTGGAGTGCATCTATAAAACAAATAAACTCAAAATTTCTGTAACTTTTGATAGAACTTAAACTTTAAAAAAAACAAAAAGCTTGTGTCACTGTCACAGATTTTGAAGTATGTGGAGAGTTTTACTGGACCCAACATCATGGCCATGCACACCATGCTGATCAACAAACCTCCTGATGCAGGTACGGAGCGTTCAAAGAGCAAAGGGCCTCATTCACCAACCATTCTTATGAAGAAATGTGTCCTTAAGTTCTACTTAAGTAACTTTTGGACATTTACACAGCATTTTATTTAAAAATAAATGGCAAGATGTTGCAGATCATGTGCTAACATTATTATTTCCCTTAGGGGAAAATAAAATATTTTTATTCATTTCATTCTTTTAAGAATAAGTTTAAGAATAAGTCAAGATGGGATTTAATTCTGTAACTGGTCTTCAAAGGATGCTGCAGCAGGTGGTAATTTTCTTTACAAGCTGTAGATGGTACAGAAGGCTATGTGATGAAAATATATTCTATGGTGTACCTGTTCCCCCTGAAGCTACTATGAGGATGTGCACGTCCTGATGTGTTTATGGGACCAGACTTTTTTGTTTTCATTTATGTCAAATTTAAGAAGATTCATAAGAAGATATCAGTGAATGAGGCCAGTGTTAGTGCTGGATCTCTTAAGATGGCTGATCAATCATTAATCATCAAGGGTAGAGCTGGTTTTTACCTTGACGTGCAGAAGGAGAACCAGAAACAATTTAGCAAATTTGGTCTGGCAAAGCTTAAAATATCATGACTAAGCTGCTGCTCCTGGTTTGTTTCAGGCATCGGTAAACTGACTTGACTGAGTGGCATGGTCCCAGATGTGAAATGATACTTTACATTCCTCTTGTGAATGTCCTCTGCAGTTGTTGTGGTTTTGTTTCTCCACAAGGTTCATTTCCAGTTAGGATCACTACTATTACTGAATTACAATCACAAGCTGTCCCTCAAAGCAGGAGAGATACATCTATGGGACAAAAGCTGTACAGCAGCTACATGACAGATGTTCCTATCATTTCTTTGCAGCAGCATCTATATTTGAAGAGTCACAGTTACAATTTGTATCAGAAGCAGATGTTTATTGTGACTTCTGTCCCTCCAGGTAAGAAGACATCACGTCACCCAATGCACCAGGATCTGCATTACTTCCCATTTCGCCCATCCGACCTGATCGTCTGTGCTTGGACTGCAATGGAGAAAGTGAACCGGCAGAACGGCTGCCTGGTTGTCCTTCCGGGAACACACAAAGGCACCCTGCTGGAGCATGACTATCCCAATTGGGAGGTACGCATAGACACACACACACACACACACACACAAAGACACACGGAAAATACTGGTAAATTACAAACACCATTTACCCCTGCATGTGTCTTCAGGGTGGGGTGAACAAGATGTATCATGGAGTGAGAGACTACGATTCGAAGAACCCCAGGGTGTATGTGGAGATGGAAATGGGCGACACAGTCTTCTTCCACCCGCTGCTCATCCACGGTTCTGGCATGAACCAGACGCAGGGCTTCCGCAAGGTACCACATATCCCAGAATCAGGCTGCCTATCGAGCACATCAAGCGTTTTCCCTCATTTTTAAATTTGTATGTCAATTAATCTGTAAATCTGAAGAGCATTTGTGTAGGAAAAAATATATTTGTTTGTTACAGTCCACAACACAATGTAAGCAAACTTCCCAGCAGGCCTAGTATGCTCACCACGACCCATCAGGAGTAATAAGGGGTTCAGTGTCTTGCTCAGGGACACCTCGACAGAGTTATTTAATGTCCATAAATTGTCTTTATCATATAACGCACTTTGTGTTGCCCTTGGTAGGAAAAGTGCTATATAAATAAAATACTGTAGATGTGATTTGATTTATGTTGGTAACAGACAGACAAACATATGCTGCAGGAAACATAACCTCCGCCAAGACAGAGATAATAAATTGAGGGTAATATTTTATACGTCAGCTCTGGTCACATGAAAGTTTAGATGTTTCTAAGATTTCTTCTTGAAAATGTTGAAGATTCTATCCCTTCCTTTTCATGAACAACAAAAACAAAATCTCTTTACCCATCTGCTCTTCTTCTGTTTACTTGTGACACGTAGGTAGTATTGAAGAGATGCTATGAGACTCTTATTGAAAGCTTCATTGTCTGGTGACATTGCTGCAACCAAAATATTATCTGCATTGTGAAATCTTTTGCAAAGGTCCTTCAACACAGCTTTAACCACTTTTGGGACTGTTTCTTTTTCCATAATTTCAAAGTCCATACTGTCGGTTTTAGCTTTTACCAAGGCTGAAATCCTTTTCCTTAACACCTCAATTTCATTTATTTTAGTGTTGCCCGAGTTTTTACATTTTTCGAGAATCTTCACTAGTAGCATAGTAACAAAGGCTTCACCAAAAGTTGCAGCCTGAAAAGACAACAATGAGTTGGTAGTTTGTGAATCACTGGTTGATGATTCAGTAGTGGAAGTGGTTTCTGCCAAACTCTCTGCCACTGTAAAACAACCTTGATCACTTTTCACATTTTCTAACTGGTAATCCTCACCTTTGATAATTCTGGGTTCAGTTTTGATGTCAATATTTGCAGAGGACTCTGATCCAGACTTAATTTCTTTGGGTGACATAACCCCATTTTGAAAAAGGTTTTCAGTGTCTGTAAGGGCATCTAATACTTTGCTGTGAAGCATTTCATCTGATGGTTCATCGGAAGTCATCTTTATGTCTTCCCCCAACACTCTTGACGTTCTATCAGTAATCTCTACGTGTCCTCTCAATATTATCTCGTTAGTCTCTTGATACTCTGGCGATACACTTGATTTTCTCTTGATATTCTGTATTCTCTCCATTTTTCCTGACACTTTCTACATGTATTCTTGACATTATTTCCGTGTTATCTTGTTATTCTATCGATATTCTGTTATCTTGATAACGTTCTATTTCTATTTTCTCAATATTTTTGCTAAATCTTTCACGCATGTATTTATATTCTAGGCGCTTTGAGATTTCCCTCGTCATAGCAGCGTTACAAAGAAACCCCGCCCCTCCCCGTGACGCATTAAGTAAAGGGGCGGGGCACACAACGTCGCTCCACCACCGGACGTTCTTCTTTAAACTCTTCTGCTTTAACTGGATTTAATTCCTTGCACAATTAATTTCTTGGTGACGAAAACATGGGCGGACGTGCTACTTGGGTGACACAGTTTGTTTATTTGTGTATTTAGTCATTTTTATGGCTTATAAAACTCGTTTATTTGGCAGCCAAAACTGACACTGGGCTGGCCCGATCCGACTTTTAGACACGCTGCATCTGCCAGAAAAGGGAGGGAGAGGAAAAAAAAACTGCAGAAAAAACCCGAAAAAAAAGCATAAATAAAAAAACAAAACAAAAAACAGGCAGAGTGCGAAATATGCAGAAACGATGGACACGTTTGCCACAGTAGATCCCTTCAGAGCCACATAAAATGGTGGTGAACAAAGTAGAAAACTGGCTCATCAACATTAACAGTCAGCAGAAAGCTTTCTGAGTTTGTCCATTATATGTTATTGATTTCAGGCTGAGTATGCTATTTTTGGGGCAAAATATGTTAGAGCAGGTTTTGTGTATGTTTTTAGACAATATAAATAAACGAATTACTTTATAAAGTTATTCAAACATTTTGTCCATCTTTATTGGAAAATCCAATAATTATGGACCTGGCTGTGTATTTTGTAAAAAGAAAGAAATACAAAATGCCAGAAATTCTGTTGTGCAGAATGTATTGATCTGTTAAACCATCAGGAAGTGACTCACGTATCAGGGACATCATGCCAACAGTTTTCACCTGATCTATCATTTCTTATCTCTATTCGTTGTCCTTTCTTTCTCTGCTAGCATACACACACATCTCTCTCACACACATGCGTGTGTGTGTGAGCATTCACTCTGTGTGCTTGCAGAGAAAGAAAAGACTAAGAATAGTAGTTCTACATCAGTTTATTTGGCTGCACAGTCAGCTAGCTAGCCAGCAAGTCTGTGAAGTACCTGATGAGTCTGGCACAAGTCCTAATCAACTCAGCTGCAGGATATATTGATTAGCCATTATGCATGTATGTAAGTATATGTGGCAACATGGATCTTCTTTTGGTTAAGAAAACTAAGACAAAATAAATATCTGTCTGATGTAAAAGTGATTTAATCTTTTGTCATTTGTTTATCTTAGCTGCCACATTGGAAATTGTCCTTGATTCTCCAATCTGAAAGTGCTCAAAAGTTCTTCCACATAAATTAACAGACAGGTGTGAGCATCTCTATAAAAGCAGAGGTTTTGGCATTTTTGATGTCTGGATTATTCAGGTGTGTTAACACAATGGCAAGAAGGAAAGACATCAGGAAAGATCCTAGAGAATTAATCTGTAAAAGGTTAATTAGGCCATTTCCAAAGAGAGAATGATTTATTACTTGCGGAAAATATTAAAGGAAAGATCCTAACAACACCACATCTACAACAGAGTGACTGAAAAAGAAAATTATTTTTTGTTTTTGTTCAGTAATGATGGTGTTGATTATCTGGAGTTGAATTTGCTTAATTTTAAGAATTGGTAAAGATTTTAAATTAGATGTTACATAGTAATAAATAAAAGTAAGTAAATAGGAAGTCATGTTTGTTTTTTTAACATGATGATATGGTCCCACCTATACCTCAGTAGAAAAGTGAGTGAGGGTAACAATTTGCACCAGTAGGTGGCATAGTTGTACCATTTACTGAGGCTTAACCTGACTTACAACTATTAAGATTTATTGGTCAATGGAAGCTTTAATATAGAAATATTTTTAGAAATGAGTTGTTAGTTGTATGTTGATATCCACAACTAAAACGTGATTTCTCATCTCCTGAGTAATATAAACACTTCTAATATGAGACACCTCAGCTTTTAAAGTAGAAATAAAATGCTGAAATACCACAGAAGAAGAGTAGATACTGGAGCTGGGATGTTCAGGAGTGACGTTGCTTAAAATAGGACAGTGGTGAGAAGTGTGGTTTACCATCATGTCTGATCATGCCTGATCATGGTGAATGGAGAATAATTAGGGCAGCTGGTCTGTGTTAATGTGGTCTGGCTGCAAGAGTTTACAATGTGACTAGATTATCAAAGCCACTACAGGTAAACATCATTGTAAAGCAACATTTTGCGTTCCCCACCTCACTCGATGTCTTTATTCACCCATATGCTGAAAGTTAACAGTGTTTTAACAGTGCGTGATCATGTGTGTGTCCCCAGGCCATCTCCTGCCACTATGCCAGCAGTGACTGTTATTATATCAACGTGAAGGGAACCACACAGGAGAACATTGAGAAAGAGGTGAAGGAAATCGCACAGAAGAAATACGGTGTGGATGAAATTGACTTTAAGGTTAGCCTTTCACTCATCTTCAATTATCTCTACAGCTGACACAATCCGATCATTACTTTTTTTATATTACTGTTTACATGTAATCCTACATGACTATGACGTCAGTCAGACAAAACACATGACCTGATTTTAGAGTTAAAACCAGCACGTTTCTTTTTATGTTTGGCTTGTAGCATCTAAATTGGTCTTGTCCATGGATGTACAGCTCTTTACAACTTGTAAGGATGCACTTTAAAGCTTAGTTCAATAAGAGAGCACCTCTGACTACAAAGCCAAGCACAGACCATCTGATGGTTCTGCACATACAAAAGTACACATATAGATCACCTGAGTGGCATTTAAACATCTAAGCTATGTGACATTTATAGAATGGTGAAATTATAGTAGCATGGCTATATTTCTATAACAGCATGATTAGCTTATGTCTGGTTATTGTTTACAAGCAGGAGGAGTGCAATAAAATCCACCATCATGTTTTTGTCATGAGCTACATGACAATCCAGTCTGATTCTGCACGTCCTTACTAAACTGAATGTTTTTATTACATTTCATTATTATAGTGAACATACAACTGAGCTCAGAAAGTATTTCTATTGATGCGTCTTTAGGAAGCAATTTATCTTTGGCATGTGCAATCAGTCATCAGTATTTTTCCCCAAAAGCAGCTGAAACGTAGACTCATCTGACCACAGAACATCTACTTTCTTTTTGTCCATCTCCGGTGAGCTTGTCTTCAGAGAACTCAGAGAATTCTCTGACAGGTTTAGTCATAAACTGAAAGAGCTGTGGTGGATGCTCCTTTTATACCCAATCCTGACATCCTCACCAGGCACTGTTTTAGCATTGCTAATCTTCCATCTCAGAAACACTTTTCAGGATATAAAACATCAATCTTGACTTACAGACATGAAAATTGACTGTTCAACTGTGTTAACTCAACAGGATACCTGGGCCATCCGAGGTCGCCTGGTGCAGGGAGAGAGGATTTCACTCTGAAGATACCATGTGCTGAAAATAATTGTTACAGCACATAATGAAGCTAAAATCTCACTTAACCTATCAACCAAAATCTCCAACAGAAATGCAACATAAAGGGATACTAATCGTACAAATAGATTGTTAAAAAAAAGAGCAATTGATTCCAGAATATTGTAAGTGTTACAGAGAGCTTGCATGAGGTTGAAAGGACAATGCAGTGGAAAGAAGAAACAATGAAAGCTGTGTTCAAGAAAACAATGTGTTGATGATGTGGTTTGACTAAAGCACTTTTAAGTTGATAGCACCAGAGGCCTTGATTCTAAATCACCATGCCTTGCAAAATAATATACACGTTAACTTAAATTTGAATGTGATTTTAACAGCAATTTTATATGTAAATTAATGTTATTTTTCTGTCTATAAGAAATTTTTTCATATCAAAATAAAAATAAACCCAGAAATGACTACCAAAACATCTATTTTTAAATCATTTTTATTATTCATTCATACACAGAAAAACAAACATCTTACCCTTTAGATTTCCCTGCAACGTACAAATGAAGAAAAAGCTGTGAGTTGTCACAAAAATATCAATTAAGTTAACATAATTTAATGCTTATAATGTATAATCAAACATTTAATTACTGTATATGGTTTTCATGCCTTATTTACGCCCTGATTAGCAAAAGCAGTATTATAGAAAATGGCATAATACATTATCAATACAAAATTTTACATTAAAGTGATACATTGTTTTGCATCGAACTACTGATATGCCAAAAATGGTGATTTATGGTTCATATTCAGTTTATCTGATGGATCCCAAATATATATATTTTTTACTTTTTCTTAGTAACTTGATGAAGTTTGACACGTAAATGTGGTTTAAACATCTAAATAAGTCGGAGTCTTAATAAACTACACAGTTGTATTTATCTATTCTATTCTATTCTATTCTATTCTATTCTATTCTATTCTATTCTATTCTATTCTATTCTACAGTCATTTGGCAGATGCTTTTATCCAAAGCGAGAAGCTGAGAGTAGAACAACACAAGCAAGAATTCAAATAGGGTGCAACATCGTAATTAAGTAGCAGTCAGACTGCTATGAGTCGAGTTGGACCCAGGTGCTGTCATGTAGTGCTAGACGCAGGTTTTTTGTTGTTTTTTTTTTGTTGTTTTTTAAATACAAAATCGTGATTTCATTACACAATATCATCTTGGGCATAAGTGCATGCAACAAATTCAGTACTGAGTTGAGCCAAAGAGCTGGACCAATCTTTCTAACTCATTCCGACGAGTAGAAGAGTTAAGTTAAGTTTGGAAATGCTCCTTAATCAAGTGAGTCTTTAGTTTGCTCTTAAAAGTGGATAAAGACTCTGTGGATCGGACGATGTGGTAGTACAACAGAGGTAAAGAGTCTAGCTACAGATTTTGCGCCGCGTTGTGGTGGGAGCACTAGGCGTCTTTCACTGGCAGAGCGTAAATGTCGAGTTGGAGTGTAGCTCTGGATTAAAGAGTGAAGGTAGACAGGAGCCGTTTGGGTTATTGTTTTGTAAGCCAAAAGCATTATAGTTAAACTTGCATTATAGCAAGCATTATAGTTTTCTATGCTAGGAAGAGTTTGTGATTCTAAGTACAAACAACTTCTCTAAACTCATATTAGAATCAGGTTTTTGTAGAGCTGTTCATTCCCCCAAGTCATGTTCCTACGAAAGATTGGTTAACTTGGTGACAAACATAAGCATGCAGTAATAAAGATGTCCCAAATGACATTTAGGCTATTGGTTGTTGTTTTTTTAAAAGGAGGAAATTCAAGACTGTTGTCTTGACAGATGTCCTAATGAAAAGAGAACATTGACAATCTTAATAAGACTGAAAAAGAACCCACAGGCCAAACACAAGCATATCAATAACTTACCAAAATCTGTTCATGTGTCCACTGTAAACACACTGTAAAAGAATTGTGTTCATATGTTCAGTGGGCATACTTAAGTTGAAAAAACAAACATACATTTTAAGGAATTAAAGATAGTTCACACAAACACAGTTCTGAAGCACGGTAGAGGAAGCATCATGGTGTGAGGCTCCTTTGCCACCCCAGGATCTGCCCAGAATTTAGCAATGAATTTAGAATTGATGGAAATCTTACTGGGGAAGTACTGCATACCATGGCCTGAAGCTAAGCAATTGTTAAATAAAGTTCAGACTATATGTTATTTAGTGTTGTTGGTGTGTTGCCAACCAATAACTGGATACAACTAGAAGCCCACAAAAAATTAAGCAATAATAAAAGTAAAGAATAAATAAATGTATAAAAGTTATGTACTGCAATGAACAAAAAACAAAGCCTTCCTTTGCCAGTCAAAGAACTAAAGCTGATTTCAACAGATTCAATAGTTTTTTTTTTCAAGGTTAAAGGTACAGTGTGTAATAATTACTGACAACTACTGGGCATAAAAATGACTTCAAATACCAAGCACGGTTGAGAATAGACGGTGGTCGTCAGTGGCTAAAATTCTTCCAGAAACCTGTGAGTGGATCCAGAGGTCTCAGTCGCAGTGGTGACTGCACTGCAGGTAACTACTTCAAAATTGTGTACGTCTTCTTCTATGTGCTTTTTAAGGCATTGCTTATCTCAAACAGTGCTATAGCATCTAGGATATAAAGCCAGTACTGCAGTTTTAAAGCTAGAGGGTTCCCACTTCACACACAGAGTAGTTTGTCCATTCAGAGACACCGTAGTAAAAATGGTGGCACATATATCACAGCTGACATGTACAGTATGTAAACCATGGCAAGAAAATATAAATGGCTGATTCTTGTCTGCTAGGTTTTCTTTTATTTTTAAGTAAACAGAAACATGTTATCGATAGCTTAGCCTTTAGGCGATCTACGGATGTTTTCCAGTATTTATGTCCTATCCAGGAGGTCTACAATCCAGCCACAAAATATAGTGTTTATGCAGAGGCTCTATATTGCGAACCCACAATTAGTGATCCCTGAAAATATGATTATCACGTTTCATAAAAAAAAAAGAAAAAGGATTGCTATCACTAATTTGTTGCTAGAAGACCCCTATAGACCCTTTCAAAGTTTGCAAACATTGTGATGTTTCTTGTGGGTGGGGCTTAGCCTGGCAAAAGCGGAGACAACAAGCTATGTTATCAAGTGGCAGCTAATAATTTTGGTGGCATTTTAGTAAATGTAGGGTTTTCAAGCAAGTGGTTCAGTCTCGGAACTGTCGAAATATGTACAGACACTCTACGGGACCGTGACAGCAATTTTAGAAAATTAGATGGAAGCAGGCTGGCTGATCCATACATCTTATGGGAGTGGCATGAAGATCTTTTGGGATTGGCGACGGTCGAGTAGCCAGACATCTACATGTACCTATCTGAGACACCATGTGCGTACAACAAAAAGAAACTCAAAGCATATAAATCGCTGGATGGTTACAATTATGTTACAAATGGCCACGTTCCAATACTAAAATACATCCATTTACGTCCCAATCTATGTGCGCTGCGGTGTTAAGTTTAGCATTTATGCGCTTGCTAATGCAGTAAATATATAATAAAAGTAATGTTATATATCTGACATTTTCCTTTATAATGTACAATTTTGTTAATTTGGACTCGATAGCAATTACTTAACATACATTTATCTAACATGATATAAAGTGTGCGCTGCAAACACGAGAATTGTTGATTATCGTCTCTGTCCTGTCATTTCATCTTATTGCATTCAGCTATAATTGTCTTAGTTTATTCTGAGCTGGTATCCTAAAAACTTTAATTTACTGCCAGGAATGTTGTTCCTCCTATTCTGGCCCCAAACACACAACAAGATGACATTTTTAAGTCGTAATAACACTTGAGATAGCTCCTTTCTACAGTGTTTTTTACCGGCTTTCCTCTGTTTTTGCCTCCGGATACAGTAGTGACGTCACTGATTACGTAGGCCATAAAAGGGTCTTTTTGACCCAGAAATTATGATGAAGCAACTTCCTGTAAAACTTTCAGCCAATTAGGCAGCTTACACTGATGGCAATGTCTAATCAGGAGCAAGCCAAAGATCAAAAGATCAAAGATAATGGTCTTCTATGGCTGGAATTAAACTAAGAAGACATTTTTGGTGCACAGTGGTGCTCAAAAAGTGAGCTGAGTTGGTTTTTTGAGGATAGTAGATAAATAATAACATAAATAACTGTAAATAGCAAAACCTGGAGGAAAAAGTGTAAATATGTAAGCAGTTTCTATTGTGTGTTTGTTTTACTGCTAATATTTTTTCTCCTAAAAGCCACTTGAGAGAAGATTATATGCAGATGACAAAAGGCTTGGTCACTGTTGATCTGTCTGTTATTTATGCTTTTAAGGGTTAAATCATGCCTACCTCTGTCTAAACCCAGATACTGATGTTGGCGGTATTTCACCAAAATCATACATTTTTTACAGTGTGTATATCATTATTATTTGCTCTCACAGCTTTAAGTTGTATCAAGTACAGAAAGAATTCCAACACAGGCTGACAGTCAGTGACAGAAACAGGCTAAATGAGAACAGCTGTTCTTCATTGTAAGGCCCAGTTACTTACTGGCTCCACAGGCTGGAACCATTTAAAAATTAACCCAAGGATTCAGCACATATTAGAGTGAATGTATGCAAGAGTTTTGTTAAAAATTTAAAGGGAAGAGTTGTCTCTTGGGGGCTGCACGGTGGTGTGGTGGTTAGCACCGCAGCCTCACAGCAAGAAGGTCGCTGGTTCGAGCCTCGGCTGGGG
>JBAMHW010000026.1:11285464-11311466 GCA_037177495.1 Rhadinocentrus ornatus | reverse complement strand
CACTGCTGGGATAGGCTCCAGCTCACCCCGCGACCCCTACTGGGAACAAGCGGTACAGAAAATGGATGGATGGAGTTGTCTCTTGGTTTAATGGAAATTTTCTGGAAAAATCACTGACATGCAGCGGACTGAGATGAGGAAGCACTCTTTTTGTCAACTTCAGAGAAAAAGAATCTACTAAGATGTACTGAGGACACCATCGCACATCCCCATCATGCAGTCCTGAGCCATCTGGACAGCACAAGGGGGGAATGTCAAAACGCTGTTTGTTGACTACAGTTCGGCGTTTAACACAATAATTCCCCCCATACTCATCACTAAGCTGGAGATCCTGGGCCTTAGCCCATCCCTGTGTCGCTGGATCTCCAGCTAGCTTCCTGACAGACAGATCACAGGCGGTAAGGTCGGCCAACCATGTCTCACCCTTGCTAACCCTCAGCACTGGAGCCTCCCACGGCTGTGTTCTGAGCCCCCTGCTGTACTCTCTGTAAACCTACGACTGAGTTTCCACTTCCAGCTCCACAAACATCATTATGTTTGCAGATGACACTGTGGTGGAAGGCCTGTTCTCTTACAACGATGAGACAGCCTACCTAGAGGAGGTTAGAAACCTGGAATCATGGTACCAGGTCAACAATCTCCTCCTGAATGTCAGGAAGACTAAAGAGCTGATAGTGGACTTCAGCACAAAGCAGAAGAGGGAATACCAGCCCCTGACCATCGATGGGACCCCAGTGGAGAGAGTGGACAGTTTCCGGTATCTAGGTGTTCACATCAAGCAGGACCTGACATGGTCCTGTCGTGTTAACTCCCTAGTGAAGAAGGCCCAGCGGCATCTTTATCATCTCAGATGCCTGAAGGACTTTAAACTGCCCATAAGGGTGCTAAAGAATTTCTACACCTACACCATTGAGAGCATCCTGACAGGAAATATCACGGCCTGGTTTGGAAACAGCACCAAACAGGACAGGGAAGCTCTCCAGAGGGTGGTGCGATCAGCAGAGCCTACCATCCTTATCAAGCTTCCTGATCTTTATACACTATATACACACTATACTTTTAGACACTATATACAGCAAGTGGCGCTGGACCAAGGCCAGTAAGATAATGAAGAACTGCAGCCATCCCAACAATGGACTCTTCTCTCTGTTGTGGTCAGGGAAACGCTTCCGTTCTTTAAAGGCAAACACAGAGCAAATGAGGAGGAGCTTCTTCCTGCAGGCCACACCTAGAACACCTAGTACCTGGACTTTCTAGACCTGCCCTACACATGAACATTAAATTCCATCTCAGCCGATTGTTGTACACACATATTAAACTCTCTGCATACTTTGCACTACTTTGCTCACACACCAACCATACTCATTGGACACCTTTGTGCGCATACTGCACTGCCACTTTACACACCTTACAAAGTATATCATTTATCTATCGTCACTCATTTACATGTATATTTGACTTTTCTTTTTATAATAGTTATTGATAGATTGTAGATATAGATATTCTTGTATTCTTCTTATTGATAATAATAGTTTACATTATTTTTCAAATATAGTTTTTCATTTTTAAATATAGGACAGTTGTAATAAACATTTCACCACATATTGTACTGTGTATGATTTTGCATGTGACAAATAAAATTTCAATTTTAATTTGAAAGTGCTGCTTGTCTGCACACTCAATCATTCACACAGATACAGGCAACATTTGTCCTGCCAGTTACATTTACTCTCACATGCTTACAAAGAATCAATGAATACTACCAGACCTAAACAGAAAAAAAATCTAATGTATTTATGCACAAATGTTAGGAAACCTAAACATTTGTGCATATGGACTTATTTTCCATAATGCTGATAAAAAAAACAAACATGCTTATACTGCCATAGACAGCCTCTTCTAAATGTTTGCCAGACAGATCTGATCCTACACAGATTAGTTTAACTTGTGAATCTAAGCTTGAATTCAGAGTTCTTTGACATGCAGCATGCTGCACCATTTAAGAAAGGTTAGAAGAATATGATGTCGGTAAACCCTGATTATTCATACCTGGAACAATAATGAACGGGTTCAGTGGGGCAACAAGAAGTTTCAACCTGCACACACTCTGCCTGTGAAGAAAACATATTACAAATTTATTCCTTGTACCTAGAAAGGTGACATTACATAACAGATTCTGCTCTGTCCGCCTGTTGGGTAACTCTTGTGTTATGTAAAAACGTCAGAAGCTTGAAATATTTAGCTTTACCTTCATGCTGCAAAGTGTAACTAATACAGAGAAAAATGTGGTCTCTATCTGCATTACTCAGCTGACATTAAAGAATGTATTTTTCAACCACCTTCAGAAACAAAAAGCCACTGACTTCTAATGGTTCTTGGATAATCTCACTGTGAGGTACAAATCATAACGCATTTGAGATTATCTACAGATATCAAAACTGTGTATGACCAAATTTTCCTCATATGGAAGAAAATGCCATCATATTCTGTTTCCTGGTGAGAGTACTTAATGTCATACAGTAGCCTGAAAAGTGGCACACCAGACAGTTTCCCTGGGCCATATTTCATCTTCACTCCCTTTTAGAATTGGACAGAGGTAAAGTACTTTCAATGCTGACAATATTTTCTATGAATCCCAGTGACTAGAAAGCTATATGTTGGGTGTAATCCACTCATATTTATTTGTTCCTAAAGCTGCTTTGATTTGTGCTTTTATATTATCAGTTAACCCTATCTCACCAAAGACATGTAATAGATTTATTTTCCACATTTATACTAAATGTGGCTAACTGGCATGTATGATAATCTCCCACAGAGAAAGTTAGGAGTTGCAAAATGTATTGAACGTTGTTTCGCATGGTCACATGTTGGACCTTGGTCGATTCCCCTGCTAAGTGCATGTATACTGTTCTTATAAAGATGGTGATCTAATTTGAGGGGCCTATTTGAACTCCAACCCTAGCTTCACCTAACTGTGCATGTAACTCTACGAATTGTCTAATATCTACATTGTAATGTAGTAAGACACCGTTATTGGATTTTGTGACTCAGTTAAAACACCAAATGTCAACCCCAATCACCTATCAAGATCATTATTTATAAACAGAAAACAGTCAGTAAACTGTGACCTAGGAAAACAATTTTCAGCCTGTGAAACCAAACCATTTTTCACTGTGGACCAACACTATTACACGTTAAGTGAGATCTGGTGGTGAAGATGTATGTGTACAGAGCGGCTCCAACTTACATTGAATGGTTTAACAGAAAATGAAAAGATAATCTTAACCATCACTGCAGCACCCTTCGGCTTTGTTAATGTTCAACATGGACAGAACCTCATGTCCATCCTCTGTCTACATGATGTTCATGTTTTTATGTTTTCAAAGAACTTGCAGATGCATCCCAAAGACAGCAAAACAGAGCAGTAACAACGTAAATTGTGGGGCAATGTCACGCAGTATAGCTTACGTGACCAGTGTAAGAACCCCCCAAAAAAAGACAACAGACATTTTCGAATTTTTTTAAAAGATGCTGCACAAATGTGCACAGAACCACAAACAGACCAATATTTGCCTATAAAGACAGAGAACGGCAACCATATTTGAAAATGACAGAAACTGGTCTAGCTTGAAGGTGAACTCTTTTAATGGATGAAACCACTCATGGGGAGTATGTGGGCAGTGACTTTGAAAGACATTTAAGACAGACATATCTATTTATGTACGTAAAGAGAGCATAACTGGTTTTCAGATTCTTTTAGTAAAATATGACAGACAAGAGGTCAGGCCAGCGAAGAACTCCAGAAACCCCTCACGGTACTGTGTTAGCTACTTCTTTACAACATAACCCCACTGTAGAGTAAGTCCTGCTTTAATGTTTCACTCTTAATTAAACCAAAAGTAGCTAAATGAACCTCAAACTGAATTGAAAGTTGATAGTGTTCAATCAAAGGAAGAAAAACGTAAAGATCATGCAAATGGAAAACAATAATAAACAATTAACAATTGTGAGGCTTTGTCCATCTTTTTATCTAATGCCATTTGTGTTCCAATTAAGAGGCTGCATGCTGTGAAGGACACAGCCCATCAAAGTTTGTCCTTCAAAAGCCATGAAGGCTAAACTAAGAGCTGGTTAAAAAAAACTCCCTGGCTCTTGGAGGACATCCTGAATCCATCACCAGCACTGTTTTTGTCATACAGCAACAATGAGGATGATAGATGTTGTAAAATACAATGACCTATATCCCTAATTAAGAAAAAAAGGAATGAAAAGAAAGCGGAAGTTAACTTTAAAAACTCTAAGATGACCTTGTGTATCTTTATTTGTATAGGAAAAAGGACATATTTGAAGCCTATGTAATGGGACGGTCTTTGTCTGGGATGCTAGCTTAAATACAAAGCTAGCTACCCTGCACCAAACAGCAAGACAACATAAAGAGCACATAAAGGCTATAAGAGTTTATTTCCTTAAGAACAAAATAAAAAGAAAAAGTAAGTGTCTGCTTGAGAAGCATTATGTTCACAGTATACACATGTAATAAGCTGCCCATCTAATGAACTGGTAATATGCTCACCAGTTCTCTTCATATAAATGTATAAGTTAATAGAACATCATCACGGCCTCACTTTTGATGGCATCCTTCCTTTACCTCACTCTTAGCACCTGATGTTTAGGTTTCAGCTTGGTTTTCATTCAGCCAGAATTCAGATGCTCAAAGCAAAGTAAATCCTGTCACTCCTCTCCCTCTTTCTTTATCTCCTCCCTTTGGCAGTTGAAATTCCAGCAGCCTTCCTCCCCTCTATGACCCTTTGTCCCCCATTTCTCTCCTCCCACTCTCTTCCTCCCTCACTGCCTCTCACACCTTTTCTCCCTTCCATCTTTCTCTTCTCTCAGTCAGTCTAATAGGTGAGCTGCTGAGTCCTGAGTTTTATTTTTCTCTCTCAAAATGTCTTGGACCCAACCAATGGCCTTGTCTTTGTTCTCCATCCTCCTCATCCTCACCTGTAAGTACTAAGCCAGGATAGGCGGGGAAAAGAGATTGAGCTGGTGGGTGGGTATTTTTTAGATTTGACATCTTCAAGAAAGATGTTAAGGTCTTAACTCAGAATTAGAATAATTATTTATCTTAACATCTCTGAATTATACATTTTAATAGACAAAACTGTGTCATTAGAAAATTTTGTTTTGAGAGGTAAAGTGAAGTATAACTAAATTAATTTTGATAACTGCACATATGGACAAGTTTAGTTATATTTAAGGTTTTTACAGGGGAGTCAGTGAAATAAGTACCACTTGTTTGCATGCTTGAACCAAGTAAACATGTTTTCTTTAATTCCAAAAATAACCTTAATAATAACTGTGGTAATTCAGTAAATGAAACTTGATGACCTGGTGAGCTTTATCTGTGTGCAAGACTCACAACATTGGAGAAGATCATATGTTTATTTGGCAAAGAATGATGCAAATGACCAATATGGTAGTGAATGAGCTGCATCAAATAATAACATAGATGCAAAAATAATCAATTTAATTAAAGAATTTGAAAGATTTGTAGTAATTGACTGTGTAGTTTGTATGTTTAATGGTTCAGTAGAAAACCAGAAGGCCAAATAGCTCAGTTTTAAACTTCAAAAAGGTTTATTAAAGCATTTCTGGATTTACTTCTACTTTTCATAAACTTATATATATACTAGCACTGATAATCGCTGGGCTGACAACACACTTAGTTTCACTTCCACAACCCACTGATTCCTGTTTTGTAAGATGGCACATCCTGGGATTTTCAGTAATTATGGAGTGGATCTAGTTAACTTTCTGAAAAAAATGCTATATATTGCCTGGAAGTTGTACCCCCTAAATAAATTCCTAGTTTGCCGATTTCAATTCCACTTTATTGGATAAATAGACATTTATGTAAGATTGTGCTCTTTTTTTTTTATCAACATAAAGAAAGATGATGACAACAGCAGTATATCAAAATAAGTCACATATTTTTCCTTTCACATGTACTGTAGTTTCCAGCGTGGTGAAAAGTGCAGCAGTACAGGATGAGCCAAAACCAGCTGATCCTAGAGGTGATGCCCCTTAAAGTTCTTCTGCTTAATATTTAACTCTTGCCTTACCTACTCTTCATAACGTGTTAACATTGTAAACTTTGACCTTTAGGTGCTGCTCGGCAGGTGTTTATGCCTGAGTCGGACGCCTCAAACTTCTTCAAACGCCGCAATCGCCGTTCAGTCCAATACTATGAGTTTCAAGGTAGGCTGTCTTATATCTGTTTAGCCACGTTAGCAGCAAAGGGACAGCAGTTTGAAAATGGGAGCAGTAGGTGGCTGTTTGATCAAACTTCTATTTATGTTGCCTGTTATACTGGTAGAAAACCACTGGAACCATAAGTGCACCAGTCTGGTTGGCTTGTGGTCTGGTGTGTTATGTTTATTTATATTTGGTGTTATGTATGGTTAGCATCCTCCTGCAATGCCAGAGTAATTGATTTGGCTTAAGAGTGACACAATTGGCTTCCCTTTAAGAAACTGTGATAGGGTGTTGTAATGTGTGTGGGAGTTTTGGTTTACTGGTTTGTGGTTGGACTGGGACGATAACACAGTTTGTTTTGAATGCAAACTGAAAATGGAGGAGAGCAATAGGAAAAACTCCAGCAGGCGTGTAGTTTTGTTAACAGACTGCTTTAAATGTGCACACACGCAAGCTGGAGGCTGCAGAAGGAGTCACGGGGTACTATGGAGCAGGTTCTCCCTCTTTCTCAGCTCAAAAGCTCATTCTCTCACTGCCAATAAAACAGAAAGAAAATACAAAACACCTTAAAGGCAACTAAACACACAGAAAGGGTTTCAGGACAACCTCGGAAACACATTTTAATCTATTAATCAATATTTCAGTTGCTACAAATTTCTTTACATAACTAATGCCCAAACTTGTCAAAATGAGGACAATATTTCCATCTTTTCACTAAACTATGTCTGTTAATTTATCTGTTCCCTCCTGGAAATTCCATTAAAGAAGTATGTGTGCCTCAGAGCAGACCTCCAGAGACCAGCTGTGGATCATTAGGTTGCTGATCAGAGAACAAACAAGGTTTAGATTTTTCTTTTAAGCTATAACTGAAAAAATAGATTCAGCTTCACTAGAGGAATTAAGTCACTCTAAACCCATGAAGGAATAAAGAAAGCTGAAGATAATTTCCACACTCACTGTGTCTGAAAAAGGCACAAATCAATGCAATATTTCCAACAGATGTTATACGATTGCATAACAAGCTACGAGTTTCACTGGTCTTCTGAGGCTCTCCTTTTAAACTAATTCCCCCTTCATACAGTCATAAAACATTATGTTTATTTGCTAATTATTTGTTAAGACTGTTTAAAGAGTCATTTGAACCATTTTTTAGTATAACCAATTCTTGTGTCAGCTGCTGGCATTTGTACTACTTAGTGAATGAGGAGGAAGAGTCATATCCTGAGATAATTTATAGTCATGAAACATTTTTTTCCTGACAAAAAAACTGTAAAATTTATAGTTACGACGTGTTTTTAAAAGGCCCAAAACTGCCAGAGGGGAACTTTCAATTTTCAAGCGAACATCATTTTGTATGTAATAAGAGGGCCTGGGAGGATAACTCCTCCCTTATCAGTCCATTTAGTTATAGATAAGACAGGAAAGGAAAAACAAACAGAGGAGCGTTATATAAAGCTGTTAACTGGTGAGCAATTTAGTTTAAGTTTAAGTTAACATGAGGGTGGGTGTGAGACACGTTAACAGCCAAACCCAAAACCATTTGGCTTCTTGGAGGAAAAATAGGTTTGCAGAGTGAATGCAGGTCTATGTGTTCATGAGAAATGTCTACCACTTAACTTGTTGTAATTCAGGTTAAAATGAGGGGAGTCATCAAGTCTAAGGTACAGTAGCAGCCCTGAACTGGTTTGAACACTGTGTTGAGTAAACTCAGCCAAACCCAGTCCAGCTTTAGATTTTTAACAGAACTCCCCATAATAACCAAAACTCCATAGCCTTGTAATTCTAGTAATTACAAAATCATTAACCGAACTTTGGATAAAACTATCAAAAGTTTGGTTGTGGTATTTAACTGTACTGGCAATTTTTACTGTTCTCTTCTTGTTCTTTAAAGGGCAGGAAAATCATAAACTTATGACAAAATAAGTAATTTAAAGCAACCAGGGTAAAATTCATGACATGAGACATTTTAAATCATGTTAAAGTGATTTTTGAATATTGTGATGGTGTGGAAAAATGCATATACAGCTGGTGTGGCTACCGGATGGTGTTTAACATCATCTTATTTGAATTACTTGTCACAGGATTCAGTCATGAAATCGGAATTAATGACGTAGCAGAGAAGGCATGCAGCAGAATCAGACCAGCTGTTGCAAACAGTACTGCATCTTTTGTCATCATATTCTCTACAAACTGCATATTTCCTTCATTTTTGTTTTCTTGTTCTGTCATAAATAGCCGAGCAAAGAGCGAAGCTGGCGGCCACTGAGCGATGGAGGGAGTACAATGAGGAACAAAAGAATGAGCATGAGACCTATGCTGAGGAGGACCGTGATGGTAAGATCTGGGTTCACATGTTGTTTCTAAATCAAAACGTCCCGTAAACTAAGAGAATCAAAACATTAAAATGCCTGTATAAAAATGGCAGCAAATGGAAAAATAACCCCCAGTCTATCCCACAGTGGACATATTTAAAATCACACTGATTGGAGACACTAAATGCAGGAGATTCTCCATGGCTAAATGCACGCTACGGCGTGTTGTCAGGGCTAACCCCAGCAGATCCTCGCTGAAAATCTGGCATTTAGTCGAATGTCAGTCGTCAAGAGAGGGCTCTACAGAGACTATGTTGAGGACCAGAGTTTAGTTTGGATCTAGATTGAATGAGCCTCTGGACCACAACAGGCAGCCCAAGATTTCACACCAATTCAAAGTGTCCATTAGTGGTCTACAAAAAGGTGACAATCTTTCCTGTGGTCGTCAGTAAGCTGTGATCTGGTTGCAGTTAGAGTTTCTAAACTAAGAACTACTAACCATAAAGATGTGACTTGGCTTCATATGTAAGGGACACACTATTTAAGAAGGAGTATATAAAAGGAAAACAAAACAATCTTTGCCAAATCAGTTTATTTGAGGATTAAATTTAGCCATTAGTTTTGTTCGTTTTTATTACATTTTAGTCTAAGATATCATACTGGAAATGATTAATGTCCTTTCCAATATTTTACAGTTCCAGTTGCCACAGTTCAATGGATAATCAAAAAATATACAAGTTTTATACAAG
Source organism: Rhadinocentrus ornatus (assembly GCA_037177495.1). NCBI lineage: Eukaryota > Metazoa > Chordata > Actinopteri > Atheriniformes > Melanotaeniidae > Rhadinocentrus > Rhadinocentrus ornatus. The sequence goes on along the minus strand of JBAMHW010000026.1, from coordinate 11,302,150 downwards.
AAAGCCAAACAGTGACACCAAAAACAATCCAAAGACCATCACCAAGGTCTATCTGAGCTCAGCATTCAGAGTTTTCATTGATGCCGACTGGAGCTGAAGCTACTGCATTAAAGCCAGACAATTTCCGATTATACTTGAAATCCAGATCTCAGTGGGCAAGTTAAAAATGGCTCAAGGCAGGAACACAAAGATCAGTAACACCATTATCTGGACAAAGAGGAATAATTGTGCCCATCTATTGTCATCATATGAGAGGAAATTGAGTTTGGATGCATCAAAGTGATCTTCATATGGTAATAAAACATTAAAAAAAAAGATGCCCAACAACAACGGGAGGCGTGTCATTCAGCCATAGAAACAATCAGACATGATTCATGATCATGATTCAATGTTTCAGCCAATGGGCTGGAAAGCCTTGTTAAATTAAAATACACAAGAAAAAAAACTGCATGAAGATGTTGGAAGGAATGATAAAACATACTGCAAAAATATTTAGCTTTAAGAAGCAACAAGATAAATTTGAAATGTTCAGGCACAATTGTCAAGGAATTGGATTAGAGAATAAAATCCTCCTGATCAATATCAAGACCTGATTCCGATTCAGAATTTTTGGAAGAAACCAAAATCATTGTGATGACGAAGAAAATACCGAATCTCAAAGATGTGAAGTTAATCCTAGAAGTTCTCCAAAACCAAAACAGACACATGCAAAAATTCTGTTTATAATAATAAGATAATAATAATACAACCTTTGCTATTAGACACTTTAAAAAGCCATGAATACATCATTTGAATGCAGTAAAAAAATTTATGGAATTCTTTAAAAAAAATCTATTTAACAATATCCTACCTATTTTCCAACATTTTTTGGTTTTAGCAATAAGTCTTTTAATAACATTAAAAACATCACAGTGGTTTTGGGTGGGACTGTTAATGGCTGGACAAGCTGATCAGGCGGGCTGGCTAATGAGACATGTTTTTGTTTTGTTTTGATTTCTTTTATCCACAGAGATTAATGAGAGAACAAGTGAGCGGAATGAGCAGTTGCGGGAGTATCACTACGATGGTCTCTATCCTCGCTTCTACTGGTTTCACTGAGTGTGCTCAGCAGTGTGGAAAGCCGGGCTACAGCAACTCCCATTAGGGCAATAAAACTGCCGTTGCCTTTAACCTGGTTTTCTTTAAGATCTATTTTTATACAACCTGAACTGTACAATGTGTCAAACTGTAAAATGTATTCAGTGTGCAGTTTCTGTATTGTAAGCTAAAAGTTTTGCATGCTTGTTTTTACTTCCTTTTAAATGTACATAGATGCTATAAGATGTTCCTTATATTTGCCTGATGTGCAGCATTAGCAGATAACAAAACAACCTCTTACATATCGAATCGACCTTAAGAGAATTGTAGCTTTAAAGTTTGCAAAGGAACGTCATGTCTTTAAGTCAAAATGACAAATAAAAATCAGTTTCCAATATTTAACTATTTAACTATTCTGGTATTTGGAGTATTTCAAGGTGGGGCGTGTGGAATAAAAGAGAAGATGAGGTGAGCTGTGGAAGTCATCAGGCTGCAATGAATCCCACATTCCAGACTGGAAATATTAGACACAAACTGGGCAAAGAAGAGACAGAAAGAGGAGCAAGAGGGAGGGCACATGGGAATGAGATCATGAGTATGAATTAAACCCTTTACAAAGATGTTGTGTCAGCTTCACTTATTTTATTTCTATGCTCTCCCTTTAAGCATTTTATGTGGATCTGCTCTGACATTTCTGAGTGCTGCTTGGCCTCAGCATGTGGTATAAGAGAACGTTTGCATGCCTAAGATGTCAGCTTTATGCTTTCAGCTTCCAAGCCGAATTTCCCAAATAACTGTAAGTGTTGCATCGTATAGTATATGTCATATACTAAAATCAGAAGTGACTGATTCTACCTCTGTATTAGATTATTACTCATGTTTTAGACTGGAGTTGAATTAATTTAGTCTCCAACTACAATTTCTACTTATGTTCAAGAATGATTATCATGTTAGTTTTTTCTATAAAGCTCTTATTTAAAATGTAAACTTCTGAAAACAGAGACCAGTGCTGCCACAAGTGTTCAAAAAAATAGATACATTTGTATACTTTCCTAAAACTTTGGGTATTTTACTCTTCCATACAACATATTTCTTATTTCATGGACAAAAGATATAAATTACACGGTAATTACAGCTATGAGAAAATACTTGCGCACATTTGTACAGTAGTAGTACAGCATCTATACACTTAATACTGAAAGCGCCTTTCTCTATTATTGCTCTTAAGCTGCAGCAACTTTTATCATTTTTATTTAGTTGCAGTCACTTTAATGTCTCCATCCCCTAATCAGTTGTGATTGGCCAATTGATGATAAAAAAGGTAGGTGACCCAGTAGTGAACTTCGTAGCTCTGCAGCTATTTTATATGTAAAGACATTTTAGAAAAAGGTATTAAAAAAAAAAAAAAGGCAATAAAAAGTAAAGACATTTGTGTATGATTTTTCCTCTATAATAACACCATTTGGTGTTGCATTAGACATCATAGAATAGCCTGAGTGGTGAACTTTACAACATATAACTTGTAAGGATCATTATTCAGTGGACTAAGTAACAGTTGAATGTGTAGGTAGCCCCTCAAAGAAAATCCCCTGCAACACACTCCTGTTGGTATTTACGTGTTTTGAGATTCAAGTGCTGCCAGGTTTGTGTCAGTCATAGAACTGGCACCTGATTGGCAACTAATTGATGGGCAGACATGTGAATGTCTAATACAACCACGCTGGTTGACCTTCAACAACTCTGGGCTGAGGAATAGGATACAAAAGTAGGAGGCACCAACCTGTTGTTCAACGTATTACTGAGGTCCCAGTCAGCTTAAAGTCAACGTATCAGGCTTGTATTATGACACCAATTGGCATTTTTTCACACCTGCAGTAGACATGTTCTCAGCTTTTATTCTCAATGGTAAAAAAAAAAACATTTGACACGAAACATTGCAGATTATTTCTTTAATCAGCTTATTCTATTAATTCCAATTAATCAGACAAAATAAATCCTCATAATCTATAAAACACACAATCTCAAACTGTAAAAACATGATAGATGCACATATAAAAAGACCACTTAACCCTTAAATTATAAAAATGTGTCTGATCCCTCAACAACCAGAAGTCACTTCATGCTGTTGAGAAACTTGGCGTGTTCCTCTCCTCGAGGCTGAAGAAGCTCTCCTCCAATCTTAGGTCCAGTTTTCTCCTAAAATTAAAGAGCAACATCAGGTGTTTGTTCTCTCACGGGTACTTGTTTTTCCTTTTGAGGTTATCCAACTTACCTTCATCATCCCATCACGCTCCCATTTAAACAGTCCACAGTTGCTAAAAGAGCCAAACGACACAGTTAACAAGACATGAAATGCATGTTTTCCTCAGCTGGATCAACAATCAGAAAGAGGAGCAGCGTTGGAGATTTCCAGCCTTGCCTGCAGTGTTTGTGTGGCAGTCTGTCCAGAGCGATGGCTCTCTGTCCGCAGGGACATCTGAAGAAGCGTTTCACAGCATCGTGCCACCGCAGATCGTGATTCTCATTCACACATCGGTCTGCTGGCTTGAAGTAGGTGTAGTTGCACTGGAAACAGAGCAAACATGAGGAATTAATTATTCAGCTTCTTCATCTTCACCATGCATCATACATATCAGCAGGTTTCGCGTGCCTTTTTACAGGTGACGGCTCGACATTTCATCTCTCTGATGCCCTTCATCTTCTCCTCCATCTGCTCCTTCTTTACCAGGGCATCAAAGTAACGCTCCTGCAGCTGGTACTCCGCCTGAGAGGAGGGAGATTGTTTCATATACAGATGCACAGCTTCAGCTACAGAAAACAGCTGCAGATGGAATAGCATCCGTCATACCGCTTGCAGAACTACGCTGTGACGAGATTTGGCATTAAGGATCTTCTGAAACTCCTCTGACTGGATGTAACTGAGCTGGTCTCGTTTCCTTTTCTGGGCTGGTTCCTCCTCCTCATTACTTGATGTTTCACCTGCACAGGTCAATCAAACGGTACACAAAGATGTGCTAATCAATTTTTCTGCAGCAGAATTTGATGCTAAAAATCAGATTAGTAAACGTAAAATTGAAAATAGGGACAAAAAGTTAAGGATAAAATTGTAACTTGTAACTAGAAGTGCTATCAGTAAAAACTTTTCGTACCATTGGGTGTTGTCCGGTTCTTCTCTACTCGGGCGCTAATCTCACTACTGTCGCTCCTCTTCCTCTTCACAGCATTGGGGTCCTCCTTTTTAAGTCCAACCCCCTTGGACTTTAGCTTCTTCACTGCAGCCATCTTAGCAGCTGATAGGCTGGGTGAAGGAGCTGGAGGGGGACTGTTATCAAAGAAGAGGATGTCATCGCCCTCTGAAAAACCTCGGCCCAGGGTCGGGGTGTGGGGTGCTGCGGGGCTTTGGGTGGCCTTGGGGACCTCAGAAGCTGGTTTTGGCGACGTCAGGCCACGCTGGCCAAGCGTCGGTCTGCTGCCACCCGAGTTCTGGAGGACTGTCTCTCCTGCCCTCTGACGTCGACTCTCAAGGAGCTCACGCTGCCTCTGTTTCTGCTGCTTCAGCAGGTCAGAGGCAGAAATGGACTGAAGAGGAGCTTTGGCGGCGTCTTTGGAGCCTGTTGATGAACATCAGCTCAATAATGAGCTCCTACTCTGAGCACCAAGTAGCTTTGGATGCTGCTATATTAACATTCATCATAAAGTGATTCAATACAAAGACATGCATTGACTTCATTACCCAAAATGAAAACAAAGTCACATCAGTATGACCTCTGTTTAGTTGTCTTCTTCTGTAGGACCACTAGCTCATCTCTTCAGGTTCTGCTCAGAATAAATCATTTTTTGGGCAGATTTTTTTTTTTTATGTGGCTCTCAAGATCCCAATCTAGGATCTAGGATGCCCTTTAGAGACTTCTAAACTTCCATGTTTTGTCCCCATGGTTGTGCAACTTGGAAAGAAACTTATTCATCTGACTTGGAAGTAAATCACCCCACCAAACGTTGTACAGTAGCCTTAACAAGATGCCATCAGCTGTACATGTGGAGATACAGTTTGTTTGTGACCATTGGAGGTTAGAAAGAATGTGGGGACCTCTGCTGGTTCTGTGCAGCATCTACCCTCACACATAGGGTCAATATCTTTCCTCTTTACTCCAATCAGATTTCTTTTCATCCAACTCACAAACTTTAGTGGCTCAGCTTTGCTCCCTTCAAGTCATAACATTACTGATGTTAAGACGGCTGATTAGCTTTCCTTTAATCTGTGACAGTCTGCATGTTCTTGCTTGGGCTCTTTTTTGTTATATCTGTTTATTTTTAACATTAAACTGGAAATTGGTATTAAAATAGTGAAATTATTTCTGGGTACCTGTCTGGCTACCATGTACAAGGTGCTTCTTCAGCTGCAGAGCACCTGGTGTTGGCATCGACATCAAGCTCTTAAATTCATCCGAACAGCCTGCAACTTCACCGGACTGCATGGCTAACAAAACCATAAAGACATGATGATAAACATTTAGCAATTTCTCAGATTGCAAGTAAATTTCCTCATTCCTGATATTCTGGTTCTAAATCTTTAAAATCAAACACAAGAATCTTGTTTTTGATTTAAAAAAGGAACATTTTTAAACAGGAATTAAAGTAAGTTTGCAGCATTAACACGTCACGCAACAACAAAGTTACTTTTATATTTTGTCTTGTTACGTATGGTATGAGAAGTCAAAGCAGTGAGTATGACAGCAGTGCTTACCGAGCTTCTTGGCCTGACTGACGAGCTGAGCCGATCCTCTCACAAACAGCTTGTCCAGAGTTTTCTGGACGGGTTTGTTTGGTTTGGATGCAGCTCTGCAACACAGATGATTACAAGCGGCTCAGATGCTTTCTTTTCAACTTCAGCCAGTATCTAAGCGAGACTGGGCTGTCGTTTAACATTAAGAGTGTTTCTATATGATTAACTGGCCTAAATTTGCCTTAAAATAACTTTGCAAAGACAAAAAGATCATCCACTGAACAAACGTTTATCATTACTCACAGGGAAGTGGCGCAGGCAGGCGAGGAGACGCCACCGTAGTGAAAGCCATCCTGACACAGCCGTTCTCTCAGGTTGCTGCCCTTTCCCTTCACCCTGTTAGGGGCTTTTCCAGAAAATGACGACTGCAGCTCTGCCCTCTTCGAGCTCATTTTTTTGTACTGGGCCTTGACGTGATACTGGCAGTACTGGCATTCATACTGCAGAAAGGTTTAATTGGATATTGTGATAATTTGATATCAACATTGATTATTTAGTTTGAGGACATTAAAGAACCCCGTATGTAAGAAAAAGGACCCACCATGTTTACAATCTGAGAGCAAGGGTCTCCATTCTTCTTTAAGGCCTTGCAAGTACCGTAGTCCTGAGATTCACCCATCAACAGCACCTTCTGTGGGTGATCCACTGTCAAACTCACCTGCAGAGTAAATGTTTATTTTTCCTTTTTGTTTGTGTGTGTACAGTTGGAATCAACTCACAGCAGGAATAATCCATAATAACACAAATCTTATCCGTATTACCGTACTTAAGTAAAATTTACTAATTAACAAAAATAAAATAATTGAGATAATTTATTCATAATCACTACAACCACAGTCAGAGCTCTGACAGGGATAAAACTGTCCCCAGACTGTAAAAACACATTTTATTCAGCTCCTTTCACTCACCCCATCGTATCCATCCCTCTGCTTCATGGGGTTTGGGTTGAGGAGTCCGATGACTGTTCCCAGCTCCGTCTTCCAGTGCTCTTTGTGGACTTCACCAAACAGGAGCAGAGACACAAACACCTCCAGATTGTGGAGGTCGCTGAGTTTCCAGATGCTGAAGGTTTTGCCCTGCAAGCAGGAAGTGCTTTGTCAGGAATGCAACAGGAGAATTGCAGAGGCCAGAAGCAATTTTCTGTGACATTTCTCCACAATTAAGACAAATAATTACTAATAAATGAAACATCAGATTAAAACTCAGCCTTGAGACGGCGACACATTCGAGACTTACGCTGTTGCTGCTTTGTGGCGTTGCTTTGCTGATCAGAACTGCAAACGTCACCCAGTCACTTTCCTCCAACCTCTCCCGGGTCAAACGCTCCGGCACCTGCGATAAGCGGATCAGGCGGCGGTCAGCCATCTTGCGGTCCATCTCGCTGGAGGAAACCCGCGGCTTTCTGAAACAGAATAAAGTCCACATGCAGACTTTTTACCAATACATGTGTTGAGGTTACATTCACTGTGCCTGTTGTCGTTACTTTGGTTTTCTGACCTGAGCCGCAGTCCTGAGTATTTCTCAACACCCACGTCTTTAGGAAGTGGAGGATGAGTTTCAGGTTTAGGTGCAGATGCAGCTGTGGAAGGTCTACTGTGGGAGGTTTGAGGTGAACGCAGAGTATCTGAAGCTCTTCTTTCTAATGGCTGGAAGGAGCTGCCGATCTTTATCTCCACCAGCGGTCCTCTGTCCTCTTAAGACAAAAACAGCGAAGAAAATGCACATAAATAACATGAAATCTGCACAATCCTTAAGAGTAAACTTACACATGATTTTTAGAATGAGAACAAATGATGGAGGGACGAGTTTTACCTGGGGATGTGCCAGCTTTGGACTGGTGAGCAACTCTAGGTTTGCGTTTGAATGAGTCTGCAATGTTGAGTTGGGAGGAAAAGTCTGAGGACTCCTGGAGCTTCAGGCTTTCTCCTCTGACTGGAGCAGGTGAAGAAGATGCTACAAGAAAAACAGATAATAAAGCTTTGCTGCTGATGAATCATAAACCTAAAACTATCCTAAAACAGCAAACCCAAAGTAAATTGTATGAATAAAATGATACATAGCTGTAGATTTACATATTTAGAGCTGAAAGAATAGAAATATGGAACAATTTGCAAAGTTCTGCCCCAAAATTCAGGAAAAGTTGTGAATTTTATGAATAATTTTCCACAACTGTTGTTCTACATTATCAAGTTGCAGCTAAAGGAGGCAGATTCTTCCATTGAAGATATTTCTAAGAATATCTGCAATCACAGTCCATCTTCCAGTTGATTTGCATCTTTCTAGTTTAAGCTCTTTTTCATTTGGCTTCAAACATGCAGTTAATAGAATTTGTTTATAAACTTTGGACAAAATACCTAAAACATTACAGTTCTATAGACATAAAGTTGGATTACAGTGAAGCGTACAACTAAGTATATTAATAACATTTTCCCAATACGTTTTTATTTCACTGCATGACCACAGCATAGGTATGCTGATCTTTCTTGCAGTCCCAACAAAAGTCTGAATCGATTATACCCATCTTGTGCAGCAATAAAATAAGTTCTGGGGTTAAATCATAAATTATCATTCTGATCTTCACCAATAAAAAAAAATATAAAAAAATAAAAAATTAAAAAATAAACTTCTATACAAACAAGAAAGCAATAAAAGAAAAAAGCAATAAAATTACATTTCACAAGATTTTAAAATCATTTCATTCTTTTGTATTTACATTTACAGAGTTTCCTAACTTTTTTAGAATTGGAGTTGTAGAACGATGTGGAGGAAATGTTTTTTTTTTGGGGGGGGTCTCTTTTGAAAGATAACTAAACCTTTCTAAATGTTTCTGGGTAACATAATGAAAGACACTAAAGGGGAAAAAAAAATCACTTTTCTTTGTTGTTCTTTGCAGAGTCTATAAATGGTGGTGCGCTGTCAGCTACTAAACCATAACCATTCCATAGCATAAAGCCGTACCAAATGTAAGCCCAAATTTCATATAAATTGCACAAAACATTAAAGGTCCCACGTTGTGCAAAATTCACTTTCTAAAGGTTTTCTAACAGTCTTGTGGGTCCTTATAGCCTGTGTATGAGGCCCAAGAATTAGAAAATTCTGTCTCCTCTCTCACTTGCTTGCTCCACTTTTTAGCAAATGTTTGCTCAAACGAGTGAATCTGAGATCTTTCCCCTTGTGACATCACAAAAGGAAAAAAAACATTCCCCCTCGCCGTGGATACAGTTATCTACCCGACCCCCCGACTAGCTTAACTTACCCTCTAAAATCGCTGAGTGGGCGCCAGCAAAAGCTGGATCCTCTCCCAATGAGGGGTGAGGAAAGGCACCACTAATGAACATTTAAAGGTTCAGACACAGAAACAGCCCGTTCTCAGTAGAGCTCACTAGAGCCACATTTGTAATGACTGAATTTAAGGACCAAAGCTGAATTTGGGGTAATACACTTTGAAAACAATGTCATTGGATCTCTGACATCCATATGAAATTGTTGAAAAAGTATATAAAATGGGACCTTTAATGTTCTGCAGCCGTTTCTGAAGATATGACAAGGCACTCCAAAAACAGCTTCTCTATGTTGGACCTGCCCTCCCCAAAACTCTACACAGTCATGACAACTGCACACCTCCACTTAAGTACAGATTCACTTCTTACACTTGAGGGCACAGGAGACACACAAAGGACTTGCTGTCACCATGTTGCTTTACACAGGACTTTCCTTGTTGGACATTTGAGGTGAAAACATGTTCAGATGCGTAAAGTTATGTAGAAAACAACAGAAAGTCTGTTGTAAGGCCATTGAACAGCAGATGCGACCTGTTGTCTGGGTTGGTAGAAATGTTTACCTGCTTGTGGTTTAGTTGCCTGCTTGGCAACTTGTTTAGCCTGGGTTGGCTTGGATGTTGACTGTTGGGTAACCGCTGGTTTTGGTGTCACTGGTTTAGGATAACCTGACCCTCCTGCAGCACTGATTTTAGGGGATGATGGACATAAATCCTTCTGGCTTGCTTCAAGCTGTTGTTGCAGTCTCTTCATCTGCTCCTGCATCCTCCTCAACTCCTCTGAAGAAATCAAATATTTAGAAATAAATACAGACACAAAAAGCAGCACATAATTTAACCAAATCCTACTGTGTAAATATTAGATCAGATTTAATGAGAAGTTGCTCAGTTACAAACCTTGCAAGCCTTCTTTTGACTTATTCGGGTTCTCACAGACTCCTCCTGCTTCTTTTTCTTTTGTCTCAGTCTTCTCATTTTCAATATCATCAACATCCCCAAACAGATCTTTTACCACATCCTCAGAGGCCACTTTCTCATCCTCGCTGCCCTCTCTGTACTCTTCCTCGTCATTGTCCTCATCAAAAAGACCGTCCAAGTCGTCTGCGTGCTCCTGCTCTTCACCAACACCCTCATTCTCAGCCAGCAATGCCGTTAAAATATCCAGATCATCCTCACCTGAGTAAAAAAGATTTACAGCTACTGTATCTTGAATTTTAAAATTTTTTTTGGATTTGACCATGTTTCAATTTTCATACTTACTGTCCATTTTTGTTATAAAGATGCTGGTTTAAAATGACCTGGTGAGTGAAAGAAAAGCAGACGGTGTATTTATTACAATTTCAAAAGAAATACAAATTACTCCTTGACCTGTGAACTAGTCAAAGTGAAGCTGGCTTGTAATAAATGACAATGGGTTTGTTGCACCAGGCTCAATCGTTCATACGTTTAAACCCGTGTTAAAAACCCGACGCAGTCACAAATTGAGTAAGTCTATTTAAAGTAGCAATAAAATGACAAGTTGTCACATAAAAATAAAAAAGTAAATGAAAACAATTGAAATGTTTAAGAAAAAGAAACAGCCGCTTACTTAAGGTTGCAGCAGATTTGTTTGCTAGCACTGACATAACTTTATTTTTAAAAATTCTTTACAACCTCCACCCTCTTTATACGCCCTTTATTGTTGAACTTTTGTCTGTTCTGTACAAACCATCCAGACGTATTTTGTACAAAAAAATTTACCTATCAAGTTTCTTCGAGGTATTTTTACGGTGAAGAGGGAAAATCTAAACTGGCGCTAAACGAAGGACCCTGTTGTGTTGTCAAAGAGTTGTTAGTCGTCCAACGATTTGCCCAATGTAAAAATAAATAAATAAATAAAAACCAGTGTTGGAATTTTATTTTAGAATAATTTTTAGGAACTTATTTAACATAAAAATTTATCTATAATGAAACATAAACGCAACTGTTATTAATTTCATAGTCATATTTATTAACGGGAAATCATGGAGCCTTCAAAGTATGTTGTAAGAAATACGAGCGGACATCATAGGTAATTTGCCTGGACAATATTCCTAATCTTATCCACAACATAAATGGAACTGGCATCTTTTATTTAAGGATTGCATACCTAAAACGCTGGGAAATTAATGATCGAAAATCCAATTAAACTGATTTGTATACACGCATTTGTACGAGAGGGCAATCGATTTAAACAAGGACAGTTAACAGTTATAGTTCAACTGTGTACAAAACTCATTAATGCTGGTATTAGAACAACTAAAGGTGCTTTTTTTTTTTTTTTTTTTACCACAGCAACCTATTTAGAGTTTGGTCATGTTTGGACACAAAAGTCCATTCTGATCATTGGCAGATTATTGATATTCTGGGCTGCTGACAAACATATTCAGAAGGTCTCATATAACATAAGTCTTGGTTTGCTGACTTCCTACTGGGTTCAGAAAGATTAAAATCTTTAAATTTTACAAATTTGTCTGATCAAACTCCCGTTCGTTGCTCTTGAATGATTTCTTAAGCCGGAAAAATCTAATTTGCAAAGTGTTGAAACTTCATTATACATCACTATGCACAAAACTGATGCTTTTATCAATATTGGGTAAATGATTTTAAATACATCAACGTTCACACCAGGACCAAGATGAGACAGAATTGTCATCTTATTTTATTTTTCCACAGGAGTACATGACAGAATCAGAAAGCCTTCATAACCTACAGAAAATAGAAATGTAAGTAAGCCTCCTGATTGTTGAAGACCACGTAAAAATATAAGCTTGTAATTACCAGACATCATCAGCAAAGTCTATATAAAATATTAAGTATATCTTTATATTAAAGGGCCTACATGGTGCTTCTCTTCACACTGACATGAAAAGTCAAATTATGAATTTAATTATCTTCAGAGGAAAAATATTATCTTCACTGAGGAAAAATATAAAAAGAATTTTATTTGAATTGGAAAAGGAAGCAATCGAGATAAAAAGATTTGAGAACAAACTCAACCTGTAAAGGGTCCACTTTGGTTAGTTAAATAATGTGCATGAAAGGCAGACAGCAACTAAAATCTGATCAGAGGGTTTGTTTTGTGTCAGTTTTACTTTTTCATACTTTGCCCTGAAGAGTATACAACAAGCTAGAACTGACAAACTCTGCACATGCTTCTCCAGACTTCAGACACCAAAGTATTTATAAATCGTGTTTCCATCTTGGAATAAATATGATTGAGCTTGGAGCTGTGATGCGTCAGGGATCAGACAGAAGAGGTACGGGTTGAGGCAGAGGAAGACTCAGATTAAGGTGCTGATGCAGCTACAGTTATTGTGGAAGCTTGTAGTAGATGGGGGTCTAGTTAATGCAATCCATGATGTGGATCTGCAGTGAGTCCAGGTCTGGCAGGATCTCATTGCACTTGGGACAGGCGTGCTCAGGGATGTTCCCATGGTTTTGCCAGTCGGTACCTGCAAGTGACAGACAATCACCATGAGTTTAATCTGTTTACTGGTGCTCCAATTAAACTGTCTTTGAGCTGAACTTCCTTCCACATATTCCAGTTCCAACAGATAATGCTAAATATTTTACATGTGCAACATCTCAAAGTAGCTTTGTAAGGTAAGAACTACCACTTTTAAGAGACAAACCCACAGGGATTTACATTACATTACAGTCATTTACTACACACTTTTGGGAGACTGATGCTCTACCAATTGAGCTAACTCTGCTGCTCTCCACAATCCTGTCAAGCTTCTTACTCTCTTTGAGCTTTCTGCTTTGATTTGACAGCTGCTAACTTTTAATGATGGACATATTACTGTCATATTTTTGTTTTTATACAGTGAGGAAAATAAGTATTTGAACACCCTGCTATTTTGCAAGTTCTCCCACTTAGAAATCTTCGAGGGGTCTGAAATTTTCATCATAGGTGCATGTCCACTGTGAGAATGGAATTAAGACCTAAAAGTTCTATTTTGGTCTCATCGTCAGCTGTATCATACAAAAAAATAGTTAAAATTAACATTGACATTGTTCTTTAATTTATGTAAAAAAAAAAAAAAAGTACAGCTACATCAGTCAATCTGAAAGCTGATCTACTGGATCCATGCAATCTTAATATGCTCAGGTCTCCAGTCCTTGATGTTTGCTGATCCCAGTAGAAAGTGGAAGAGAATGCTTTAAAAGTTTTGTGAGGAAGCTTAAGTGTAACAAAATAGCTCAACCCTCATTGGTTATCTAGTCTTTTAGCATTTTTTCTCCGCAGTGTCAGCTGCAGACAGCTTCATCGCTTATTAAGGTGTTTAATGTTTCATCCTCCAACATGACAAGAAGTCAAAATCCTTCACTGTATTACTCTACTAACACTAACTGTGCAGAACTATTGTCTCTTCATCTTGTGCTCATTTTCACCTAAACTCCAGGTTAGCTACAATTACACAATCAGGCCAGTTTGAGCCAGAACTCCTTACGCCAGTGTGTGTTTGCAGCTCAAGGCTTGAAGCTGAGCCAAAAACCTCTTTATAGCTTAGTACGTGGTTGCTGCACCTGAAACATGCCTACAATAAACATTGCTGTAAACACCAACCAAACTGCTCTTTAAAAATTTGTAGAGTTTGAACTTAAAAGTAATTTGTGATATAGTTTGGATCCCAAGGAAGCATGTACAAACTATAATGGAAACAGCAAACTCATCATCTCATCTTGAGATTCCTTGTAATGTTCATCTCTGTTGACAATATGACCTAAAACAGACCAACGTAAACTGGAAAAAACAGGAAGAGCAACTAAATTTCAAGTGTTTGTTATGGGGAAAAAAAAAGAATACATCGATATGAAGGTCTGTTGATGAGGTAGATTTGCACTTGATGGGATAATGGAAAAGACATACTACCTCTTCCAACCAGAGAGGCACCGGCTCCGTGTGGATTTCCTCCTGTTGACCCATGTCTCCGCTGCATGTCGTTCAATGAGCGCCTTGCAGTGAAAGAAGGATGAAAGGCATCAGATAAGTCTGGATTTTTGCGCACTTCAGCTTAAGTGTGCTTTGTTTTCAGTTTGTTTAGCAAGAATGTAAAAAAAAAGAAGTGTGCAGTGTCATGAGAAGGCGGTGCTGCGAGAAGAGCTGGGTATCGTTTCAAATTTCAAAATTGATTTGATTCAGATTGTTAAGATTTACTAGGGATAGTATCGATTCAAATTTCACAATTCGATTTGATACAATCTTTTCTGATCCGATATCGATTTGGGTCAGTGTTATTACAACAGTTTTTTAGCTATTACCTGAAATATATTACTTTGTAGTTGTACAACATATTAATCTAGCATTATATTAACTTTCAACCGCAATTTAATTAAGTATTTGTAGTTAAAGATGACTGTAAGGACCAATCCCCCTCCTAGAGTGTTGACACTATTGCTTTCACAAACATGCTGTGGGGCAGAATTACTGAACAAATCCAGGTCAGCCAACAGAGGACACCAGTGGTGTATATGCCTGCAGCAATAGCTGCTATTGGGACACTAACCTGGTGCATTGTTAAAAATTTGATATTAAGAATACAAATGCAACTTTATTTCAACATAGGGCTGGGTATTGTGACTAATTTCCTGAATAGATTCAATATAGATTAATTTACAGCTAATAATGTAACACCACATATTTTTCTTGAATATTAAACACTTTTTGATATTAAACTTTTTTTTAAGCATCAGACTGTTTACCGTTTAATAAAAGAACGAAGTGTAAACCTGTTCTAGATTAAATGTGACTTTAAAAGAGCATATCGGATTTATTTTAAACTACGTGCGTTGTGACATCACTTCCTGTTGAACGTGGTAGTGACCGTTAGCATTAGCTGCTAATATGTGCTGCGATTTTAGTGTTAGCTGCTATTATGAGCGGTAATATGCTGCAAAGGACATTACAGGGGAATGTAATCCACACTGGTGAGTTAAAACATCTGAACTTGACATTATCTTGGTAAGAAAAGCTGATTTTGGACGGGGGGCAACACAGGAAACCAGTAGTGTGTGTATATATGCTAAGATCTCGCCGAACCTCGGTAAGTCACGTGAGAGTATGGTCATGTTACCGGAAATGAAGACATATTAAAAATCGATCTCCAGTTTTATGAATCGATATTGGGTTTATTTAATTTCAATCGATTAAAAATTGCTGAATCGATTTTTTTAACCCAGCCCTAGCTGCGAGTGGTCATAAATCAGTAGAAGAAGTAGTAATCAGAAAGAAAGTTTAACAACAAGCTAGAAATGTACTTTTTATTTCTGTTCTACTTCATTGAGGTCTATGGAGGAGCGATCCAGTTCCACACAAAAGAACCGCAAATTTTTATTCAAATGAATTAACAAGCTTAAAAATTATTATTAAAAATATATCTCTTAGTCAGGAAGGGGTGAAGTGAACGGGTTTAAAGGCAAATTCTGCCTCCTAGGTGTCTGCGTACCGGCCCAGAGAGTCCAGCTCCTCCTGCAACTGGGTGTTCTGCTTCTTCACGTATTCCAGCTGAGCAGACAGACGCTCCTTCTCCTCATGGAGCTTCTCCCTCGCTGCTCGCTCTGCGTAGAAGTCTGAGGAGTAGACCTCTGCCTGTAGACGGTAAAAGCACAGAGACATGACGGCTACCCACCCTAGCAAAACCTGACATTGTCTGTCCAGTGTGTGAGTAAAATCTAAACCTAAAGAAAAATTATAAATAATAAAATGTTTAATAAAACATTTTTATTTTATTTGGATTTTTTATTTAATAATTATCTTAAATAACTGTATTTCTGTGTAAATTATTAACACCCACAAAAATCTCTCCAGGCAGAGCCCCACTGAATAATAATTCAGCACATTGATCTCACCTGAGCCTGAAACACAGAGATTGTCTCCAGGTCCTTTTCTTTCATGAAAATCTCCTGCTTCATCCCATCGATCTTGTTCTGTTTGAGAGCCAGCGCTTCTTCAGCAGCAGTCAGACGTTGCTGCAGCTCATCCACCATCTCCCTCTCCACCAATACAGACTGCAGAACCACACGGAGTCATCAAACAGGTGATGTATATTTAGTATACGTTTTTAATACTCTTATTACTAATTAGTTTTGGTGGAAACCAGCATGACATTTTGCAAAAGATGAAGAAATATCCTCATATTCCAACATAAACTTACCTCTTTCTTCTTCTTCTCCTCCTTAAGCTCATTGTAATCTTCAAACAGCTTGGTGTAGGCGTCTTTTAGTTGTGCTAAGTTGTTTCTGTAAGGAAGGAAGAAAGCGTATCAATGATTATATGCTTATGCATACACTGATTAGCCATAACATTATGACCCCAGCTTAAAACTGACTAGCTTCTCTTTTGTGCTGCTTGTTAGATGCACCTTATGGTGCCCCTGGACACATCATCAGTGATGTAACCTGGGATCACAGGGGGTTTCGTTGTCTTTCAACAATCAGACCCCCCCCTTCAGGCGACCCAGCCAGGGCTGATCAGGCCCCAGCTTGTGTCCAGGTAGCGCTACCTTACTTGCCACGCCTCTCCCCT
>JBAMHW010000026.1:11273796-11285364 GCA_037177495.1 Rhadinocentrus ornatus | reverse complement strand
ACAGCCCTTCGCTGACTGGCTCCTGTGATGCCCAGCATTTTGTAGGCCCTGCAGAGGGATTGGCCCACAAATCCTCATCATCCCACTTCGATCGGTTGGCATCGTGCCCGCCAACCATTGTTCCGGCACTCCTCCACTAGCTCAGAGTACTTTGCCCTCTTTCTCTCTGCAAGAACACCCTTGACCAATTGAACCAGACTTCTGAAGGGCCTCTGTAAATCAAACTTGTTTGTCCAGCGTATCACAGATGCATGATTGGACAGAGATATGGAGAATTTGAAGCCTACTTTAAACTATTGTTCTTGTCGTGTTCCCCAAACTATTCCTGAACCACTGTAGCAGTGTGGCAGGGAGCATTAAACCACTGAAAAAGGCCACTGCTATCAGGAAATACTGTGTCCACAAATGGATGTATAATCACAATTCGTTCACCTGGCTAGATCACTGAATCATACAAAGGCAACAGATTCCCAGTCTGGTTGACAGGCTAAATAAACATTAATCCTTGATCCCAAAAAGAACAAAGACCAGTTTAACTGTAAAACAGAAGGTAAGGTCAAGCGGGGCTGGAGTTGGGCCTTGGTCACCATAAAATGTTGAGGTAGGTGCTACATGCTTTCAGATAAATGGATGCACTCCTAGCAGAACAATGCACTATGCATTTCACTAACCCCACTGGCTTGTCTTTTTCCATTGGTGGAACCTGTTTTCATGTCTTCCTCTGGTAAGACACTCATATGGACCTAAATGGATAAAATAAAATATGGACCTTCTCCCCATTTAGTTAAGGTCCTAATGACGACGGACTGGAAAGAGAGATGCAGCTGTAGAGAGGCTGTCTAGCCTTTACAATTTGACTCTTTTGAGAGTCACTTAAAGGCTTACATTTGCTTTTTCTTTTCCTCATTCTAAGACATCAACATTTCATCTGTCAATGGTCCTGGATTGTTTGGTTTCACTTAACATGTTATTCTGACATTCTCATTTTTCTCAGTTGCGAGTATTGTTACGATTCAGGACTGTCACATTATAAGTTGATGTTCTTGTATCTGTGTGTCCTCTGACCTCTCCTCATCAGCCTTCCTTTGCTCCAGCTGGTTCTGAGACTGCATGCTGCCCAGCTGCAGCTTCAGCCGGTCATTCTCTGACTGAACAGCCTGTTTCTCCACGAGCTGAGCCTTCAGAGTTGCAACGTCTTGCTCCACCTCCCGACATCTACATAGAAAAAGCACATGAAAATGTTAGAACATCAGATTAATGGAAAAACTTATTTTAGTCTAAATCTCTATGTTTTTTATCTACATATATATCTTGCTCAACTGTTTCTATGCAAAATATTTGTGTGTGTGCATTTGTTCCGAACCTGTCCTGCAGGTTCTTCTTCATGCCTTCTGCTTCATCCAACTTGCTCTGGGCCTGCTGCAGCTCTTTGAAGAGCGTCATCATCTGAGCTTTAAGATTTTCCACCTCAGATTCTGCCTGAAGGAGATTCACAATCACATGCAAACATTCAAAACAAGACATAGGGAAAGAAACCAAACACATCATCTTCTCGAGTACCTTCTTTTAAAACTAAAGCAATAAAAATTATGGCAGGCTCACAACTAAAACAAACCTACCTTCTCCTCCTTCCCAGAATCCTCTTTGGTCCCTGTCTGTGTTGTCTGTGTTGACTCCTCTATGCCACACTTCCTTTCCTCCAGCTCTGCAATCCTGTTTGACAAGGGGGCAAATCTAATTAAAAATACCAATTCATATAAATGAATAATAATAATAATTAAAAAAAAAAACTAAAAATGTAGACAAAGTAAAGACAACATTGGGATTTCTTGAAAAACTAATATATTTCTCAAATCACTTGACTTAAACCTCCTCTCATATAGTGGTGAACTGGTCAGGTAACATAACACTCCAGCAGTTATTAAAAGT
Organism: Rhadinocentrus ornatus; assembly: GCA_037177495.1. Lineage (NCBI taxonomy): Eukaryota > Metazoa > Chordata > Actinopteri > Atheriniformes > Melanotaeniidae > Rhadinocentrus > Rhadinocentrus ornatus. The sequence continues at coordinate 11,283,435 of JBAMHW010000026.1, read as the reverse complement.
CACATCTTCCTCAAAATGTGATATTTTAATGGTTTTACAAGGAAAAAATAATTAAAATAAATAAATAACGTGTTATTGTATTACAATAGTTTGGGGGAAATGGTGATTTAGCATTATTCTCTTCTAGCTCTGCCCCATAACTCCGCCCACTATTAAATGACAAACTAGTGTCAGCTATCAGGAGAAGGTAGCTATGTGCTAGCAGTCGCTCTCCTTGCCAAGTGGGTACTAGCACTTTGAGGCCATGCACTCCATGTCCGGGTCCTAGCAGCCGCTAGCACCTGTTTGCTCAACTAGAGCCGGTCCTTGCAGCTTTCAACCAGCACAAACTTCCAGCTGACTTCCCCTTGGCAGCTTGTACCAGCTTCAGATTTCACCTATTCCCAACAGAGCATTCAAACCAGCTCTATAGCCCCACACAACAAGTAGCTGGTACAGAAATCTCACACTGATGACTAAGACATGTTAACAAGGTTAAAACCTTTATTTTTATTAGCAAAAGAGAAGTAAAGGGCTGTCTCCTACCTGGCAGTGCAGGCCCCCAGCTCAGTTTGCAGCTGTTTGCATCGCTGTGTCTCGTTCCTCAGGGACTGCAGCAGCTGACTGACCGTCACCTCCTCGCAGTCCAGCCGAGACGCTGTCATGCTCAAATCAGGACGTCTGCTGCGCTCTGCACCGCATGCCTCATTCAAGCCATCAACGCCGCCATCCTGAGAGGGAACGCACTATTTTAGGTCTCATCTGAATCAGAGAACCAGAGAATTGAAAATCTGATCTGAAAGTCTGCTGCTCTGGTCGTCTCTCTCTATGATATTCATGGTCATCCTCACCGACACCTTGATGATCTCAATAAACGAGTCATCTTGGGAGTTCTGCTCAGCCTTCAGCTGCAGCTCAGAGTTCAAAGCCACCAGGTCGTTCTTCTCTGCCTGCAGGCGAGCAACCTGGGTGCGCAGTGCATCCAGCTCTGCACTCTGGTTGGATAATGCCATTACATGCAGAAAAAGCATCAATTCAGTTCCAGAACACCTTAAAAGCTGCTGTAAGCATTTCAGTCAGGGAAAGACCCTCACCTGGTATCCATCTGGGGCTCCTCCTGTCCTCCCTGCCTCCTCTAGCCTCTTGCTCAGATCCTGGTTTTGGATGGTAAGTGTCTCCATTTGGCCTCTAGCTTCCTCAAGCCGACTCTCTAGGAAGTCCCGCTCCTGCTGCTGCTTCTCCCTCCATGCAGCCAGACCCTCGAGGCGCTCCTTCATCATCAGGTTGGTCTGACGCAGGGCCTCTGGTAGACAAGAGTTTGTTAAATACATAAGCTAATAACACCTTTGCATCCATCTTATTATTTTAGGTTCTCTGCCTCTCCCAGGCTTACAACTCTAAGACATGAACTCATAGAAACTCATTCTCCAAAAACCTTTTATTTGAGGCACTTGAACTAGACCTGACAGGACACATCTGTTATTGAAAGCTGCAGACAAGTTTCTTCTTAACCCTGACAATCCTCCACACTCCTCTTACCTTTAAGATCTCTGTTCTCCTGAATGAGGATGTTCATCTGCTGCAGAGTTTCCTCCAGCGTGCCCAATTGACTGGGAGCGCGAGAGATGTCGCCGTTCATCATGGGGCCTCCAGACGCCATGATGCTGGGAAAAGAGTCATGATTAATGAGGAAGCCATTAGTTTAATAATTTTAAGTGTAGAAACTCTGATGTTTTATGTTGTATATGTTTTAGGGATTTCCACCTGTGCATGTCTACATGTGCATGGCACTGAGAAATCTGTCAGTAAAAACTCAGTTCACACAGACTCTGCTGGCAAGTACTTAAAGTTAAAGTTATTGGACTGGGTCAGTACATGTTGAAAGCAACTAAAAGTACCTCAGTTCCTCTGTTTTTATTATTTGCTATATTAGCTGTTATTTCCAAAAGTACAAATGGAGCAATTTATCTTAAATAAAAAATAACAACAACAACAACAACTTGGAAGACTTTGCTGTGTCAAATAGATTGGAAAGACCTGGCAAACAGCACCAGAACAGGACTTGAACATAAACCAAACATGCCTCTGTGCATGTGGCGCCTGTTCAACCAGTTGAGCTACCTGGCAAATTGATAGGAGACACAACAAAATACTCTGAATATTACTCTGTCCCACTTTGTTTCTATTTACCATTGATCGGAAAGGAAGCTTTCTTTCATGGAAGAAGCTCTTGATGACGTACAGCAGTGATATTACCATGGCTATGATTTCCCAGCTAATGGTTTCCAGTAAACCCAGAAGCTTGTCGAGTACCTAATCAAATGTAAACTATGGCCTTACCCAAAAGTCTGAATCTAATCATTAATCTCACAACCTGCAGCCAGAGTCACTGAATGTTTGTCAAGTTTTTATTCAGAAATACAAATCCTGAAAAACCACAATTACAGTTCAAACACAATCAAACTAAACCATGTTTAAGACTTTGCACTAAACAGCGTAAAAGTAACTGCATCCCTCAGTTTGATGCTTGAATTGTTTTTATTAGGTTAGGAAATGCCAAATATTAATTTGCCTTTGTAGCTGCATTTACCAAAGATCGTCAATACAGTTAAGGTCTGAACTCTGTGCTGGCCAATTCATGTGTGTAAATCATGTATCATGTTCAAAACATGTGATCATAACATTGCTGAACCCACACCCAACCAAAAGGCCATACAAACCATATTATTAGTTGAGGTTCGTTTAAAACAGAACATTCAAAACTGTCTAAAAAGCTTGTCAATACAGGAAAAGGTGGTGATAGGCCTATAACCTCGCCAACATCCAAGTTCTCATAAAAGCCACACCTATGATCCCCTCACCCTAAACCAAAATTATAACCAGACAAAAATCATTTGAGTACACTTGGATTTGGGGGTGATTTAACTGATGAAACCATACGTTCTGCCAGGTTTGTCCAATCAGAGTACACTTTCAACCTTTCAAGAGGTAGCAATAAAGTTAGAGAAGCTAAAATAAAGCGTTTCAGACATAAGTTAGGTTAATCATTAAGAATGAGAATCACATAGATATCTTCTAGCAAACATATGTATTGTAAACACAATAAATGTTCTATTAAAGAATCAAATAAAGAGAAAATGACAATAAATTAATTGATCTGAAGTAGCAAGTCAAAAACATCTTAGGAGGCATTTGCCACCTATGATGCAAGATGTGGTAGTACCACCACTTATGTTTAGTACATAATGGCTTTAAATGTAGTGCAGACCTTAAGACAGTGTGTCAGAAAATATATTGATCTGATCGTTTTCTATAAGTTCACTACATAATTCATAATGATTAAAAATATTCCATTTTGTATGATTGCTTTTAGGAAGAATTAATCAATGACTTATGGGAGTAAACAAACGTACAACAATAAATTAATCAACTCTCAATACCTAATTTGTGTTTGGGTTGTATATTTAATAATTGTTCCTTATTTAAGGGGATAATTAAATACTAAATCAAAACATCTGACATTCATGATTAAATGCATCTCTTTCTGAACACCCTTGAACGGTCATGAAAGTATAAATACATAAACATGCTGATATCACTCAGTGACTCAGGGCTTCAGCAGTAAAGGAGCAGGAATGGTCGCATCAGCTGATCTCCAGTTAACATCATTACATTAACAAAAAGCAGGGCTGTTTCTGTTTCTTCACTCGGTGACTTAGTAAATAACTGCATAACTCAAATAATTAATACATTTTCAGTCTTAAATGCCGATAAATCACTTCCGTATCTGTTTGACACTACTGTAAACACCAAAGACATGTAATACCAATGTAGCTCATGAGACACGGTATTGATATAGAATGTTACGTTTCTATTATTTATAATATATATTTTTTTCTGCTTACATGATTATACATTTACTTTCCTCATGTGGGCCCAACCTGCGCGTGACTCTGGATTAAAAACTGAAAAGTTATTAGTAATTTGAAAAAACGCGGATGTGTTTTAAGCTGAGCCCAACTGCGTCACACCAGACGGTAAAATAGTTTTTTGTTTTTTTTTTTAAGTTTAAAGGTTTTTACTCACCTACTGAGAACTGAGGAGACAAACACAGTCCAGTTGTTCCCTCTGATAATAAACAGAACTACTTGTGGTGGAAAGCAAAATGAGCCGATGAGTCTTCAGCTCCCCAGTACAGTTTGCGGAAGTGTACAGAAACAATCAGGAGAGGAAAAAACTTCCGGTTTGAGCTTTCAAGATAAAGCTCAAATTTCTCACAGATTTTTTTTTTTTTTTTTAATGGTTAAATTCCAGGATACTAAAAAGGAATGGTATCCAATATAGGTTGAGTCAAGACATCTGGAGTGGGTTTAGTTTATTGAATGGAGATAGTGGGAGATTTCACTTAAGTAGTCTGAGAAACCACTGATGTTTTAGAGCACGGGGTTACCAACTCCGGTCCTCCTGCATGCTTTTTTATGTCAGATGTGTTGGATCAGGAATACATTGAAAACCTGCAGGACAGCTGCCCTTGAGGATGGACACCACTGTTTTAATTCATTTTATTTCTTTAAATCTTTGTTGTTGCTGTTGTTGTTTTTTTGTACGTATTGCTTTATGCACTCTTCTCTAATGTTTTATATGAAGCACTTTAAATTGTCTTGTACATTAAATGTGCCATACAAATAAATTTGCCATGCCTTGCTTTTTAGAGTGTCCAACCATCAGTAATTTAATTCTAATTATTGAGAGTCTTGACTCACCCAAGGTCTTGTGATTGACCATTGTCTATAGTTTCACTTAAGACTATGTGTGAATAATTGTTTTTAATTTTCTTGGGATAGCGGAAAGGATTATGCTTCAGATGGGGGAGAGTTGATGTGTCTATTCTCCTCTGTTAAGTAAAGGTTCCTCCACTTTCACTTAATAGAGGGACTTTTTACTCCCTGTTCAAGCCATTTTGTCTTCTCTGTCCAAGACTTTAACATTGTGGTCCTCAATAGTATGTCTTTAATCAATAAGATGATGGGGAAAAAAATCCTTGCTTGATAAGTCAACTTGCTTGTATCACATTTGTAAAGTGATTGTTTGGTTTTCTCCATGTAGAGCTCAATGCAGTCCTTAAACATGAACATAAACATGATTGCTTTTTGATAGTGTAGAGTAGGGTCCTTGGGATGAACCAGTTTCTCTTTGATGGTGTAGCTGCATTTGAAAAATACAGTTATTATTCTTTTGCTTTTCTGTAGCAATTTTGATTTGACTCTAGGTAATAATTAAGTAGTTATTACGACTGAAGTGGTCATCTAGTTAAAGAGGAAAAAGCAAATGTAGAATAAAACAGATAAAAAAAAAACAACTTTACTTATTATGATCCTCCGTCGTTTGTTTTTAATCACTGCATTATATTTCGAAGGCCGGTTTAGTTAACTTCCGGTCAATGCCGCGCTCATTATCGCTAGCTCGACGTTTCGGAGGATTGCACACTGGTTTCCGTTTCCTTGAAGTGACGTCACTGACCATCTAATAGATCTGACTATAAACAGAGGCTGCGTATAAATCATATTCGTGTGTTGGTAGCATAGACTGTGTGGTTGGCAGATTATTCTTATGTTTTATAGATCAGCGAAAGCCTAACGGATGGGGGCGGGGCCAGACGTCAGCTGACAGCGGGAATTCACCGAAGGAGTCACCTTGCACCTTGCTATGAAAAGAACGGAGATCCCCTAATTAGACTGACAGCAAAGTTTGATTTAAAGGTTGAATAAATAAATAAATGGACTGATCAAATATCTAAGACTAATATATGTATAAAAAAGAACACCAGTTATACGAGATAATGTACTGTCAAGCAGCCGATCTGCCAATTATATGTAATTTCATACCAACCAGTATAACTTTAGTAAATAATTTATGGTCATTTATTACCTGAAAATGAAAAACCACTATTTATAATAATCTCCACTAGATGGCAGTGTGGTCTGCTTTTTCTGGGTAGTTTAAACTTAAAAGGGACTGCATGTAAAGTCACACAAGATACTGCATCTGAGACAAAGCAAATAACTGCATATGGCTCAATCACCAGGAGCTACACATCATCCATTATTTATATCCACTGGCCTATCTTCTGAGATATACAACGAGTCACTACTCTAGCCAGACTATACAGCTATGAAATCCATGGGGAATCTTCTTTGTCTCCTTAAATCTTGGAAACCCCTAAAGAACCCCGAAAGAACCTAAAACCAGCTAAGTAATGGATGGTGTCACTCAGGAGAGCTACTCAGTCATTCAAAAACTTTTTTTTTTATGTGCATCTACAATTAAATTAAATCATATCACAGTCCTCTGTAATGCCCACAGCACATCTACAGTCCATCCGTATTGCAATATTTTATAGAAACACTTTGCAACCTAGGCTTAAGTCTACTAGAGAGACCAATAACATAAAATATTTCAGATTCAATATTTATTTATTTATTTATTTATTTATTTATTTATTTATTTATTTATTTATTTATTTATTTATTTATTTAAAACCAATTGCCACGTTTATGTGGGGGAAAAATCTGCCCACATGGAAACCTAAAATACCTGAGCTACCCATCAGTCCATGAATGCAGCACACGCATCGGCGCAGCCTCTCATTTCTGCAGCAGAGGAATGAGTGTAACAGGTTGGAGACGAAGTTTCTGCTCAATGAATGGAAACCTTTATATTGTGTGAAAAGGTGTGCAAAAATTGGATAATGGACATAAATTGTGCTTAATTTGGAAAAGTTACCTGGCAGAGTTACGGTGTTTTCTTCTTTATTTTTTCTTTTCTTTTCTTGTAGAAACTGGACAGCATCCTCCAGCGATTTGTTTGCATGCCTTGTTCGCTTGAGGCGACTTTGCATACCGTCTACATACAAAAAAAGAAGAAAAGGAAGGCCCTGTGCATCACAGCGAAGTCTACAAATACCAGTAAGGATTTTTCAGACTTTCCGGAATGTTTTCCACAATTTTCATTCTTGCAACGCTCGGCGTTTTTGCGCATTTGGATACTTTTACGCACGGCTGTCAGCTCCCCTCCGAGTGGCGGCCGCTCAGCGAGGGCTGCCGTGCGGAGTTGGCGGAGATAATCGTGTACGCGAAGGTCCTGGCGGTCCACCGGGAACCCCTGGGTATTGGAACGGGCAGCCTTTACAACTCGCTGCCCTTCGGGGTTGGGTACGGCTACGAGGGCGCAGAGGAAGGGCTGCTCTATTCGGCGGAGGTGGAGCTGCTGTGCGACCAAGCCTGGGGCAGCATGCTGGAGGTACCTTCTGGATCCAGGCTGAACCTGACCGGGCTGGGATATCTGTCCTGCCATTCCCATACCGTGATGGAGAACTATTCCTATTTCTTTTTTCTCAGGTGAGATGCCATGGGTTTACACATTTGAGCACAGTCTAATCAAATTAACAGATTTAGATTTTTACTTACAAACCTATAAATACGATGCATTTCTGACGTTCAAAAAGAAATATTTTGATTTTTGATCACTTTAATCCTGTTTAACTCCTCCTCCTTAGGATGGATGAAAACTACAGCATTCTTCCTCACAGTGTTAACTTCCAAGATGCCATCTTCCCTGACACACCAGAAAACAGGCGCACTTTCTCCAGCCTCTTCCAGTTTTCCAACTGCACCCAGGGGAGCCAACCATTTCATACATTCAGCCCAGAGTGGGACATCCAGGAAGACAACAGGGTGAGCGAAAACTTGAAAAGAAAACTTCATTTCTGTGAGGAAAGAAGGTTCAACATGCCTCTTGCTTCTGCAGGTCAGTCCTTTTTTGTTTGTTTTTGAGGATGTAAACAAACCTGACACTATCTTGTTACCATGGAGAGAGCAGTAGGAGGTAGGGACCTGCAGGTGGAGGGACATGCAGATAATGTACAGGGTGTTGTAGTTTATATAAATAACTTTAAGGTGATAACTGAGTACAGTGTGTGAGCGTGATAAGATCTTGGTTGTGTGCATGACAGCATGTTGTTAGAGGATAGTTATTTCTGCTGATCATTACCACATTCCTTTCAGCAGAGTCACAACTTAGCCCGGGATTAGTGTTTACACACACATGCACACACACACAATCTCATTGATCTGTAGGAAACGAAATACAAGAAAGCAGCACACACACATACACAAATTGATTTTACTCTCAGCAGTTTTCCAGTTTTGTTCTAGTGTGATCAAATTCCGGCTGGTTGAGGATCAAAGCAACTGTTGATTGGTCGAGGTCCGTCTGTCCGTTTGTCCTCGGGCATACAGGACTCTGACATTTTCTGGGTCAAAGATCAAATAGCAGAGATCCAAAGCTTTGACAGGCAGCAGTTTTTTAGTGTGCCAGTGTGCACATCCAACTTCAGTTTTAAACACCTCACCTTGATGACCTGGGATCAGTGATATTCATTACAACAGTCATTATCACACCTCCTCTTGCAGATATGAACCGATATGATATTTAACTGAATTTATTTACTCCGTATCTTCACATCTTCACATCTGATTGCTTCATCTATCCATCCATCCATTGTCTGCCGCTTATCCGGAGTCAGGTCATGGGGGCAGCTGCCTAAGCAGGGAAACCCAGACTTCCCTCTCCCCGGCCACATTCACTAGCTCATCTGGGGGGGATCCTGAGGCGTTCCCAGGGCAGCTGAGAGATGTAGTCCATCCAGCGTGTCCAGGGTCTTCCCCAGGACCTCTTTCCGGTGGGACGTGCCTGGAACACCTCACCAGGGAGGCTTCCAGGAGGCATCTTGACCAGATGCCCGAGCCACCTCATCTGGCTCCTCTCGATGCGGAGGAGCAGCGACTCTACTCTGAGCCCCTCCCGGATCACCGAGCTTCTCACTCTTTCCCTAAGGAAGAGCCCGGCCACCCTGCGAAGAAAACTCATTCTTACACAGGGACCGGACAGCTCAAACAAGGGGGTCCGGCACCCCATACTGCCGGAGTACCCCCCCACAGGAGTCCCCGGGGGACACGGTCAAACGCCTTCTCCAAGTCCACAAAGCACATGTAGATTGGTTGAGCAAACTCCCATGCCCTCTCCAAGACCCTGAAGAGGGTATAGAGCTGGTCCACTGTTCCACGACTGGGATGAAAACCACACTGCTCCTCCTCAATCCAAGGTTTGACTATCCGACAGACCCTCCTCTCCAGCACCCCTGAGTAGACCTTACCAGGGAGGCTGAGGAGTGTGATCCCCCTGTAGTTGGAAACCACCCTCTGGTCCTCCTTTTTGAAGAGGGCACCGCCCCAGTCTGCCAGTCCAAGGGAACTGTCCCCGATGCAAACTCAATGCTGCAGATCCTTAAGGAACTCTGGGCGGACCTCATCCACCCCTGGGGGCCTGCCACTGAGGACCGTTTTAACCACCTCAGCGACCTCAGCCCCAGAGATGGGAGAGCCAGCACCAGCTACCCCAGGCTCTGCTTCCTCACCGGAAGACGTGTTGGTGGGATTGAGAAGGTTTTCAAAGTATTCCCCCCACCGCCTCACAAAATCCAGAGTCGAGGTCAGCAGCCCCCCATCCCCACTGTACACAGTGCTGACGAAGCACTGCTTTCCCCTCCTGAGCCGCCGGATGGTGGACCAGAATCTCCTCGAAGCCGTCCGGAAGTCATTC
>JBAMHW010000026.1:11247151-11259561 GCA_037177495.1 Rhadinocentrus ornatus | reverse complement strand
TATATGTAGTTTGAATTAGTTTCAATTATTATGAAATATGCTTATGTTATTAATATAAACCAGCTGAAGAGAAAAATTAAAATTTAATTACATTAATATTCTTTAAACAAATTAGGTTTTTAATTGTATAATAAAATAATTTATAACAAAAGCATTTTATTATCAATGACATATGTGGGTGCGTGGATTTGTGGTTGTGCACACATAGGTGTGAGTAAATGTGCCTGAGTGAGTGAATTTTTTCCCAGTCTGACTGATTGACTTTTTGTCCCATCCCAGCCCTGGATAGAGGGGATGAAGTATTGAATTAAAATGAGGAGAAATCTGTTTAAAGAGAACATTAAAAGCATGCATTTAGTTTGACATGAACATCAATAAGCAAAGCTTTATGTAAAAATTACGATGATTTTCTTTTAACAGAGACAGTTGCTTTGTGTGTGTTTAAGTCTGTTAAAATGTTATTGAGCATTAGTGTCTGAAACAGGGAACTGAAACACTCCAAATTTCACATTTCTTTGTTTCAGCCCCCTTTATCTCAGTGCTGTGTAGTCTGCATGTCAGAGGGATTAATGAGCTTGAATGAACCGGCATATTAATTGCTTCTTTCCCAGCAAGATGGAAAGAGGCTGGGGAGATTAGGCCTCCAGCTGAGGGTGAGCAGACCGAATAGGAAGTGTGATGACTTGAACCACAGAAAACTCCAACAGGCCAAACTCCGCTAGTAAAGGCGTATCTCTGATTGCTGCTTTAAAGCTACAGTTAACTAGCTCAGCAAGGAAAAGTCACATCATCTACAGATTTCACAATAAAAACTAAGGAAACCCTCCAAAATTACATGTTTTTTTCTATATAAGCAACGTACAGTATGTTAACTCATTAACTGCAATGCAGAAAAAGAAGTTGCTTCCAGCTTTTCATTCATCTGCTGATAAAACACTTAGTTCAAATTGTTCACCTCTCTTTAGAGACAATGCAGAGTAAAATTTCAATAATACATAAATGCAAAGTCAGAAGATTTGCATGCTACTTTTCAACAAGGAAAAAATTAATCAAAGCTGTGTCTGAAGAAACAAATTTCCCTTTTAAGTACTTTATACTGCATGTTCACCATTCAACAAAGACTAGCGTGTAAGCATGTTAGGATTTACTTTTCAGAACCAGCAGAGTTAAAGGGCAGAAAGATGGCATTAGTTTTGCATGTATTGGATTCTCCATGTTTTGCTAATCCCAAAACAAAAAGGAAGCACCACAGAGCACAGGCACGGGTTTTAAAGAAGACTTTATATTGAGATTATTTAATAAAATTATAAAAACTTAATGAGTATTATGCAAAAGTTTTGAGCTATCTTTTATCTCTTTATACATTGCCAAGAAAACTGGTAATGATGCTTTGATTTATAACAATGTGCAAGCATACATGGAAGAACAGTATATAATCAAAACAGTTTGTATGATTTCATACAAATGAGTCAATTTTACTTTAATAATGCTGAGGTCTGTGCTCTGAGGACCTGTCACTCCATAAGATTTGCTCTCACTGATTTCAGTCCATTTCTTGTGTTATTTGGGTTACATCAGTTTAGGCTTAATAAGTTTCCTAAAGTTTTTTTTAAGGATACACACCATGCTGAGATATGCCATATTTTCAGATCACATCACTTTGGCAATCACCTTGTTGGTGCAAAAATACTATTATAAATCTGTCAAACTGTTATCTTTGGTATTTTAATGGATACCACAAAAGAAAGGAGAAGAGACTGTGTGACGATATAATCTGAAACGGGTTGTTTGCTAAGTTGACTGTTATAGACATGACACTAATTCATCCCTTGAATATAAGTGCTTATTTATGTTTTAATAGTTTATAGGTCACAGTCTATGGCTTAACAAACAAATACACACATTTTTCTGAAAGTAGTCAGGTTAAAGGTCTGGACTAAAAATGAGTGAAATAGCAGCCAATGTCAAAAGAAAACTTTGAAAGACTTTCAAAGTCTGGAGAACTGTTACTTAAGATAACTTTAAAATATGACGAGAAAGTCTGACTTCTTGGAAGCAAAGTATGAAGATGGGTGTTTCGAGACTTTTACAAAGTACTGTACTTCATTTCAACAGTACATAAAAATGATATGAACTGATTTTCTTGTTCAGAATTTTAGTTCCTAGGCTGTTTATCCTTATTATGTTCGAGGTTGTAGATGAAGCTTGTGACCAAAAGGGCTAAACTGTAAATTAGACCTATGTAATCGTAATTCTTCCACTTGGTCTCCATTTTGCAGAAGTAAAGTGCTCTTTTTCCTTTTGGGATCAAGGATTAACAGCAGGGATCTAGCTATCCAAATAGTCTCTAAAGTCCTATATGCATGGCTTTGGGACCCCTAAAAAAAGGTTCACCTTATTTCTGCAAAATGTTGTGGTAATATCAAGGGGGTAAATCGGGATTAGTCCTTAACAATCAGAGTGTGAAATTGTTTGCAGCACAAATTGGTCTCAGAAAAAGAGCACAGTAATAAAATTTTTTTTTTTTTACCATGTCCTATCCAGCGTCCGAATATACAGAACGGTGGTCTGTGTGCCATATTTTGCCCGACAGATTTGCTTTTTCAAGGGAGACATGTTCTATGAATGGCTGCCCATGATGTTTAAAAATTTATATTATAATCTTATTTTCTTCAGTCTTGATATGTCAGTGCCGAACGTGACAGGGAGATAGAGAAAAACAAAATAAACTACCACAGTACTAGATCATAAATAAGGAAAATAGGATAATGGTAATATGAAAAAGTACAACAGTACAGTACCGGTAGAGAGACGCACCAACACACAAACATCAGCAAGATCTAGTTGGAAGCGGATGGAGAGATGAGCACGTTTGTGAGCATGCACGTGTGAACGTGCATATGTGACCATGCAACAAGGATGAAATGTGTGCTTGTAGGGGACCGTGATCTCGCCGCACATAATAAAACTTTCTTAACAAAAAGTGTGAGACTTAGATCTCAGGTTGAACCTTTATTACAACTTTAGTTGCCACTGCCGGAGATCCTAAAACGTAAACCAAGATAATTTACTAAAGTAAAACATGTTCTTTTATATAGGGTAGTAACATCTGTCTCCAGTGTGTCCCTAACGGTTTGAACCTAATAAAAATCCCCAGAATGTGGTAGTAAAGGCAATGTGTGCCCAAGTCCCTGCAACATCTGTCTCCTTTCTGCAAAACATCTGCTTCACTGCACATTTACAGCACGGTGGTGGAAAACAAATGTCAGTCAGTGTGGTAAAGACTTTCTGGTGTCTGCTTTATGTGCACAAGACTTGAGATTTGCAAGTGTTGACATGCTGAGACCAAACACAGAGATGCATACATGTATTTATACCTTTAGGAATATAGTCCTCATATAGCCTAAAAAAGTCAGTATAGATTTGTCAGATATGGATCAGCACAATTACACACAAAAAAGCAGTCATGATACGATCATTCAGGATTTATTCTGGGAAACAAATAAGACACAATCAGTTGCTCCAGCCTGTGTCATAATGGTAACTCTGATATGTGCACATGATTGTCGAAGGCATTTCATATACAAGCCCCATTAACAGGAAGTCCTCGTCATCATCACACCACAATGAGTGCGGAAAGTAGCGCCCGCTCTGAGACATGAAGGTGTCGTCAATGCGACAATGGTGCACAGGATGGGAGTTTGTTGTGATCACATGCAGAGAGTAAATACAGCCAGCTAACTCAGCAGGCTCTAGACAAGGACGCCCACAGGGAGATTACTAGGTTCCAACAAACAGCACATGTAGGGTAGTCCTAGGAACAATTTTCTAGGGTGGAGCGTTAGCATTAGCCAACTGTAGCTTTGCATTACATTTACTGGCATGAAGAAAATCTGGTAAATCTTTTGAATAAATGAGAGACAATGACGATGTCGTGTCTCTAGTAACAGTCACTAACAATTAATTAATTTGTATAACTGGCTGTTTTGTAGGGCTGGGCGGAACAATCCAAATATTGATATTATCCATACCAAGTCAAGTATCAATCAATGAATGTTAATGAACCAACCAGTAGTAGGTTTTGCTTTAGTTTGGCTAATTTGCACTGTGTTCTTGACTTCATTTTTCTCAAACAATTGTGTATAATAAAAAGGAATAATAGTTATTTTATTATTTTGTTACATTGTTGATGTAATTTTATAATGTTTGCAAAAAAAACCAAAAAACTTAAATTTTTCAGTTCTGCCATTTAGATTTCTAACAAAAATGTTGTATTTGACAATATTCTTTGTCCTGTGTTTAATTATGATAACAGTAATCATTAATAATTAAATGCAAAATAATTAGATAATTTTGAAATGTCAAGCAAAAAGTATCAGTATCTGCGATACTTGCCCTGGATTTACTTGTCAGATCGATACCAAAATTTGTAGTATCGGCCAGCCCTGTTTTGTGGATGCAATTCTTACAATGTTCAAGCATTACAAGAAATGTCTACTAGTAGGCAAGGATGGGGAAAACCAATACTCTATACGGAGCAGTCATCACACGCTCACAGCCGTTAAAATCAAGTACATCTCAGTTCAGATTAAACTCGCTTTTCTTGCATTTAAATAACTTTTAAGGTTACCACCTTTCAACATTTGATATATCTGTCTATCAATATCTGCCAATAACCAAAGAGTATTCTGTCTGTTCGTAGGACTGAAACTCTGCCACAGCGTAGCCGTTTGGGGCCCCGTGTGTCTCACGCTGTGTAGGTCTTTACATTATACAATACTAACATCATACAAGGGCATACAAGATAATGCAAACACTCGTGGTGACATTGAATTCTAGAAGCACTTTCTTCAACATGCTTGTGTTTTATGTGATGGTGCACTTTTGCAGCATCATAATAATAAAAAAAAGTGAGCTCAAAGGGAAAAGAGCGGACAGAGAAGCAACAGTGCTTTTCTGAGTCAATCACAGCTTTGGATTTCTTCATTTAGAATGGCAAAAAAGTTAGCCTGAGTTCAGTAAACGATGCTTTCACTTGTAGTTGGAGAGACACTGAAGTGCAGGTGGAACACTGATGGCATCAAACTGCTCCGCAGACGGCAGTCAAATGCTGCCGGATAGTTTTTGAAAAGTAACTGCAGCCAGGGAGTAAAGGGGAGTTTTGCCTCTCTCTCTCTTTTTTTCCCCATTTTTTTTAAACATTAAACATTCCTTAGAGAATACAATCAACTTCCCTGAACACGCGCTCACTCATTCACGCACACGTGCCAGAACTGCAGAACATTCATAAGTGAAAATGATCTTTCATATTCACAATCTACAGTATTTACAGTAGCATCTTTAACATGAAAGATAACATTTATTTTCCTCTCTCTTTCTCTTTTGGAAACAAAAACAGCATACATGAAAACTACAGGAGCACAATCCTGAACCCTCTACATGCCTCACAGTACATCTGCAAACAGACCTGACCACTGGCAGTCGGCTGCCTATACTGAAGTGGACAGCATAACATTTAAGGAAAAATATTAATTGTTGGCTTCAGTAGCATCTGCACCAGACAAAATACCTGGTACTTCATTTTTATAATGCACCTCATTCAATAAAACCAGTTATTATTGGTAGGAAAGTCTTTCACATGGTCTTAAATGTGACAGAGATCCAGTTCATCTTTCAAATAAAAGTGCTGAGGTTTCCTGATCCGGGTTTTGAGAAACAGCATTCAGGAAAAAAAACAAACAATCAATCAATAAGAACATATATATGGTTACAGTAAATAATCAGATTAAGGTGGTCATTTGAATAAAGCCATTACATAGTTAAAAGTTTCATTCAGTGATGCAACTGGGTTAGTTTCCACCCAGACAAACAATAAAAACACAACACAAGATGTGAAGAGGTCCGGCTAAATAAAGACTTACTGAGAGTTTAACTAGGCTGAAATTCAGTAAAGGGATACATCTTTCTTTTCAGTCAGAGTTTTACCTGCAGCAACCGCTCTCTGTTTGGAAAATTTAATAGAAGTTTAAGTATGCGTGAAATTATTATTTTTTTCGATAATCATTACTTCTCTCAGCTTCCAGACTAAAGATGGTGAAACATTTCACTCGAGTAGGTTTTATCCTCACTCACAGTCATGTTTCCATGCTTCTCTGACTGCTGCAATGTCTGGTAAAACACTGACTCCACAGAAATACCTCATACAACCCCGCTTCAAAAACACACAAAAAAAAAACATTTAAAGGTTCAGTGTTTCTCTTCTTCTTTGACACATGCACATTTAAAGTAACACAACATATTAGTCATTTTATTTTTTAAAAAATATACTTAATTTTAATTTATCTAATGGTCTAATGTAAAGAAAGTATTTGTTGCAAGGACAGCAGCAAAAAGTAAATCAGGTGATTTTAGCCATGTCTAAAATCATGATTATCTGCTCTGCATAAGTGATGTGACATAACGGTGTGGAAGTTTCACAAATTATGCTTAAGTATGGTGGATCTGATGAGTGTGTGTGCATGTTGGGAGTACATAACATATTTAATGAGAATTATTCTGTTAAATGACTTTTAAACACATTTTATTCCCTTAACGGAATATATATATATATATATATTTTTTTTTTACACTTTTAAGCCCAGGAGGCCAAGCTCCAAAAAGAAACTCAGTGTTGTTAAACTTCTCTGTATTAGGTGTTTTTTTTCCTTTTAACTTTGTGTCATTGTAGGTAATTGGAAAATATATAAAAATTCCTTTTAAAGACAAGCCAGGTAATATTCTCGATTTTTTTCTTTTTTAGAATAAATCTCAATCCTAATGGAAATTCATCCTACTAACAAATGTTTTCTATGGATCCAGTCAAAGGCAATCTTACCCCTCTGTTCCACAGAATTTCTTTTTTGTTGTCTCTTAGTCATATTGGACTAGATGAAATACCAAAACACTAACCACAAAACTGCGACTCAAGAGTGATTAAAAAAAAGTTGCTGTTGATGATCGAACATGGATTCACAGTCAGGTAGGAGATATTTCCATATGCACACGTGTCTGATCAGGATCTGTTGAAACCAACCTCAGGCCCAACATACAGAATGAAGTAGTGAGCAAAAATGTGAAAGCTATAAAACCCCTATGAATGTTGATTTACTGTCATCTTGATTTTAAAGCAATTCTTATCCAGATGTTCTCTCATACTCACCGGCCATTTGAGACAGATGATAGAAAGCACTGAAAGTAATTTCCTGGAGTTCAGCCTGTAGTTTAAGCCTGAACATCTTTACTGTTTTGCTCTAACTAATTTATCAAGTAATTTCATATGAACCAAATTGTCTTCAAACCAAGCAAGAGTCAATGGCTACAATTCACAATAAAGGGATTAGAAGAATTGCATCCAATAAAGACATGACAATCTGATATGTGTAAAAGAGCACCCGACAGTGTACAGTTGTGTCTGAAAGGACAGTATCACAACTCTAAGCTATCGATTCAACTATTTGTTTTAAAAAGAAAAATGAGCAACCTGTTAGCCTGTGGAGGTAAACAACCTCTTTGTGATTAGATAAGACTTTCAAGAAGTCCATAACTCACAGAATAACTTGGTCTTACATAGTCTGAGTGTAGATCTGACTCTTCAGTGCTCATTTCCTGCATCTCTACAACACCGGAATAAAACCTTGGCTCATGTTTTGAGCCTTGGATCTTTAACTGTGGAACAATAGGACCATAAGAGACCTAAAAAAAACAGGAAACTGGTGTTTGCCTGTGCACAGTGCAGCTGCAGGTTTTCCTGAGGACTTCTGAACTGGGTGCAGCTTAACAGAACGAGAAGGTGAGATCATGGCTTCATTAGAGGGGGAAAAGGAAAACAGCCATCTTGAACTTTACCTTACGCTGCTTGTGGGTCCATTGGGGAAGTCAAATGGCAATTATACTTAATAAATAACATTCTTAACTGGAGGCAGTTTAAAATTAAACCATCCTACATTTTATCATCCACTTCTTGCATGTCTCATAGTAACCTGTATGTTGTCCCTTAAAGGGTGATTGTTACAAAGGTTTTAATAAATGATAAAATAAAAAAACAAAATCAGAATATTTTAGACAAGTTGTACAATGCTCTGACACCCACTTTTTTATAAATAGGTTTCCAATCTCTCCTCTCTGTCTGATAAACATATGTGCATGACAGCTAACTTGTCTGAAACAACATATCTGACCCTGTCTGTGCAAAATAGATAAAGCGCTTACTTGTGTTTCCACATCTCAACAGTCATATGGTACATTTAAAGCACTTCTTCAAGCACAAACGGACAAACACACCCATAAGGACACAGAAAAGGTCTTAAAGGTGCAATGTGTAGAGTTTTCATACAGATGCATCATTGTCAAATTAGGTTGCAACATTAGTAAAATTTGTGTTAACGAGTGAGGTCCATTACTTAAAAGACAGTCAGACTATTTTGCATCGATATTAAGAGCACAGAATCAGGTGATTCTGAAGAAGAGGAATACGGAAATACGAGTCCTAACTTAAATAATAATAAAATAAATGCTTATAGCACAACGGTTAGCTATTAATAACGATGGAGTAGAGGCAACCGATCATCTTGGCTATGATGTAATTTACTTACAGCAATTATGCTAAAATAGCAATATCAATTTGACAATGATAAAAGTTACACATGCCACCTTTAAAAATAACCGCTATTTATATATACTAAAGAAAAAAACCACAAACAATCCAGTTGCCAACAGTCAAACTAAGTTGAAAGAAAAGTTAAATGAAGTGGGGCAGGAAAGACCAGATTCAACAGGGAAGTTGACGGACACTGAGAAAGATGACACCACCTGCTCCACCATAAACCACCGGTTGCAGCCCAAAGCAGGTTGTGATCAACAGCCTTTTATCTTTAAACAGCTAATAATCACAGCCAACCATGCAAACATCTTAAGTAAGAGTCAGTGGATGTTCTGCAGCTGCAGAGGAATCCTACACACGGTCCTGGTGGGTGTGCTGTATGGCAAAGGTGGCTTCAATCAGTGGGGTGGAGAGTGGGGTAAAGTTCTCTGCTCTCCAGGGAGCAGGGCAGGGTACAAGCTGGGGGAGAGAGAATGCATTTAAGTGAGAGACGAAAAAGAGTATGATGTTCCTCCTCTGTGGTCGTCCTCCATCTCTTTTGGTCTCTCTCTGACTCACAGAGCTGTGGCCTCCCAGCTGGTGCCCCGCGGGACCTGGCGTCACTTGGTCTCCGTCAGTACCGGAGCAGGGACTGCAGAGGGGTGGGGCCGGTTCAGCTCCGTCCCTGTGGCGGGAGATGACGCAGCAGATGCCAGACTGCAGGGAGTGACAGGTGCAGGAACACCTGGAAAAACAAATAAACAAACAAACAAACAAACAAAATCAGCAGGTGATGAGCAGCTCACCACAATGGCATTTCTTACTCTAACCGTTTAGTAAGCTTTACTACTGCTGCTACGGCTTTTTGCGATCACACAAAGAAGCTTCACAAGACAATAGTCACTGTAATAGTCAGCTAGCTTATTAAGCTAACATTAGCTTTGCTGTGTTTTATTAAAAAAAATGTTTCTGGGAAACTTCTAAAGTCTTTTGTTAAAATATGCATCTGATTGCTACATACTAGATACCATAGAGTGCATCTTTTGTATTTAGCCTAGAGTGGGAATTACTCTCTGCAGAGGGTTGAACCAGTTCAAATTTTTCATTAAGTGAGAAAACAGATGCAAGGCAAGACAACATCAGAAAAGTGCAATTTGCTTAAGTCCAGTTACTTTGTGATAAGTCTTCAAGTCTTCAAGATGTCTGACTGGTCAGGTCTTAATCTTAATTATTGTATTTTATATCTTTATATCTTTTTTCACCTTTAAATTCATTGTCTCTTGTTCTGTTGTTAGAATACAAAACATTCAAACTCAGCTGTTCATGCTGCTTTGACCAGCTGGGGAGAGAGAGGTCAGTGCAAATCGGGCATGAGAGGGAGCAGCAAATGTGACAACAAATCGGAACACTACAGCAGAAATGGGTCAGCGGGTACAGTGGTTGTTCTGAAACCAGATGGACAACAGTTCAGCCCCCAATAATTAGAAGCGCTGTTTCAATAGGTGAATGTGAATCACATCATTCAAGGCTTGCATTGCATCATAAAGCCACTGGGAAAAAAAAAGAAAAAAAAGGCAGTCAGGACTGAATAGAAAAATGCTAAATTTACAGATTAACAAGACCTGTCTTGCTCTTTTTACCATCCACCTTAGAGGTCAGGTGAAATACAGAATACCCAGGCCTGAAATAATAATAATTTTATTTAATAATAATAAAATGGATTTTAAAATGAGGGCTAAGCAGTGTGTTTGGTGAATGCAAGAATATATCAGACATTAAGCTTTCCTTGAAAGCAATCTGCCCTAAATACTGCAGAACAGATCTACATGTTGGCTCACATGGTTGGCTCCTAAACGATCCCCTAAAACATTCCCCTTAAAACTCTTAATGTCACTCCTACTGTGTTTCAATCCCCATCATTTACACATCTCTTAAACTTATGGGGCCACTGACACTGCTGACTCACATTCCTTGCGGGTAGCTGCTATGTTGTTGTCTATGGAGGAGTTTTTGCTGGCAGTGCTGTTGGTGCTCTGGCTCTGTGCCACCTGGCCGATGTTTTGGCTCTGAGCTGTTTGGTTCTGGCCCGCCTGGCTCTGAATTTGAGCCAGCCGCTGTTTCTGACTCTGCCTCGCTGACGGATTGGAGGAATCCATGCTGCTGCCAAGCTGAAGTCGCCTCATGTGCCGCACTACGGCGGTGGCATTGAATGCTTGCTGCAGAGAGAGAAGAAATTGGAAGATGTGCAAAAGGTGACATATTACTCTCAAAACATTATATTTGCCTTGTATACAAAAAAAAAACGTGTTTGCATTTAATGTTGAACTTGGAGTCCTGGACAGTGGAAGATGTTTTTGCAGTTTGCTTCCTTTGCCAGCAAATCTTTGAGAAAAGATAAAAGACTGAGGAGTAACTCCTGACCATGTGACAGACAGGCTTTTATCACTGAGTGATTCACTTTTAAAAACACAGTCACTTGAGGAATGATGAAATAATACAGTTTGCTACAGAGAATAATGTCCAGAGCACGAGAGTTACCCTCCATTTGCTTTTGGCAAAGTTCTTTCTGATCTGCCGGCTGACTGACTCATGGATGTTCTTGCAGAGAGCCGTATCCCCAGCAATCCTGAAATGTATAAACACGTGAACATAACTTCTCTGATAAGACTTTTTAATGTACATCAACTGAATGCGTTTTCGCAATGCCTGCATTTGATTGTGTGTGTTACTCACCAGGGATGTCTGAGGGCCTGTTCACAGGTGAACCTCTTTGCTGGATCTTTTTCCATCAGACAGCTGATAAAATCCTTGGCTGAAACATCAGAAAAGCCCAAAAACTTCAACAATTTTTAAAAACATAAACACTATCCATCATCATCAGTATGAAAATAGAAATTTGTGGAATAATGCAAACAGAAACTGAGTCAAGTAATGATATCGATAGGTGATAATTCAGACATCTCAAATGAGTTTAAGAGTCTTCAGGTGGGAGGTGTTAATGCTAATGTTTCTTTCTTTAACTTGGGAGGGCTAACTGGCACATGATGAAAGTCAATGCTGAGCAATATATTGAACTTTTACCATTATAACAACATCTACATGCACAACATAAATAGAAATAGAATCAAAAGAAAAGAAAAAAGAAAAATAAAGAAAAGAAATTGTTCAGAAGGGAAAACCACTGGAGATAGGAAAACAGTCATTAAAAGTTTGGTTTCCACATACTGATTGATTAAGTTTTTATTGTTTTTAAGTTTTTATTTTTTAACAGCTGATTTAACCTCCAACTCATCTACTGGTGGGAGAAAGATGGAGTGATTATTATTCTTAATCAGTGTTCCACACATGCCGTCTCTTCCATGGCCTGAAATTGTTGCTACCAACTCCGGTCCCACAAAAAAAAAAGTAATTAATTCTATTAACTACCTTATTCATACAATAATTACCATGGTTATCAGTAAAATATTCTGGATACATAATTTTCTATGTCACACCTTTTTTTTTATAGCTTTTTTAATATGTCCAGTCACCTTTTAAATCATTCTTATTCTCATTTAACATATTCCTATAAAAAACACTGCTAAAAAAAAATAAAGGGAACACTAAAACAGCACGATGTAACTCCAAGTCAATCACACTTCTGTGGAATCAAACTGTCCACTTAGGAAGCAACACTGACTGACAATAAATTTCACATGTTGTTGTGCAAATGGAAAAGACAACAGGTGGAAATTATAGGCAATTAGCAAGACACCCCCAATAAAGGAGTGGTTCTGCAGGTGATGACCACAGA
>JBAMHW010000026.1:11218432-11242696 GCA_037177495.1 Rhadinocentrus ornatus | reverse complement strand
GACCATCCGCCACCTCATCAGGAGCATGCCCAGGCGTTGTAGGGAGGTCATACAGGCACGTGGAGGCCACACACACTGCTGAGCATCATTTTGACTTGTTTTAAGGACATTGCATCAAGATTGGATCAGCCTGTAGTGTATTTTTCCACTTTAATTTTAAGTGTGACTCCAAATCCAGACCTTCATGGGTTTATAAATTTGATTTCCATTGATCATTTTTGTGCAGTGTGATATTTGTTAAATAAATATATATATGTTATGTCCACATCCTCCTCACTATAGCATTATCCCAATCTTCTGACATCAAATAAGTTTTTAGTTCCGTAATTATATCCTTTGTTGTAATCCCTTATAAATAATTTTACATGATTTTCTTTGGTACTTTGTCTCATTATTTACATCAAAATATGCAAATACAAATAAGTGGTTACAAATGCCATTGATTAGTATGCCACTTATCATTGTGGCACAACGATGTGTGAACAAAGAAAGTTTAACACCATTCGCAGGCTTGGGGAAGTAGACAACCAGAGTTTATTCTGACATTCTCCACACCAAACGTTCCAACTTCCCTTTGGGCAACCAGTCTGCTGGGCAGCACCCCCTATGTATACCATGAGGCACCACCTTCTCAATTCAAATAGGCCTATCACAGCAGACTTCTTTCAAACTGCTAAATCTATGTAAATAATGTAAGATACGTTGCCTGGCTATGACACCCCCCAGGTGATGTCACGGAGGCTCCGTCCATCTTTTATATACAGCCTACGGGTCTTACACATAACTTTGGTGGTGAAATATCACTCCACTCATTCACACATTTCCACATATTTCCATTCCCAGCCGATGAGGTCAGATGCTGTGAAGGAGATGAGGTGTGCGGTCTACATGTGGCACATGGTGGAGAGGATGAGGTAAATGGTCAATGAGGAAGAAAACAACAAATAGAAAGAGGAAGGCTCACCTGAATCTGATATGTCATCCCAGTATGGTGCGTCAAACTCATAGTCGGCTTTCAGGATCTGTTCAAACAGCTTGGAGTCGTTTTCATCATAGAATGGAGGATAACCACACAGCCTACGGACGAGAAGTTCACAGACATCGATTCATTTACTGTATCTCTTTTTAAATTTCACAATATCCCAGTGAGAAATGGTGGATTACAGAGTTATGGTTGTGCTGCAGAAACAACCAATTTTGCATTTACAGCAAAATCTATAAAAATCTAAAATCAACAGAAATGTTTCAAATTTAAATGTCTGCCACGTTCTTCTTTGTAATTTGTTTACATTGCATGAGTTTATGCAGATGTTCCATGTTTTATTCCCTGCATTTTTGTACCACCGTTACAGCACCACTTACAGTACTGGCATATATACTACTGCGTTTTTAGTGGTTTTGTATAGACACTCACATTTCCTTAAACAATTCTGTCTTAATGAAAAAACTATTTTGGTTCAGTTTCCATGTGGATGCAGTTTCCTGCAAAATTGTCAGAAGCTTTCAGAGACTTCAGCAACATTTTCACGTCATATATACCTGACATCCGTGACCAGAGGTATGCCAGCTACAAGAGGCTGAGATATTTTAATTAAAGGAAAAGTGTGTGTCTGTGGGAGCTTGCTGGCATATACAGAGGCCAAAGTTTTTGTGCATGCAAATGTTAAATGATAATTAAGATCTGATTAATTTATTAATAAGACATTGTGTGAGAATATTTGATAAGGATTATACAACCTTTTTTTATGGACTTTGAGTATGAGCAGTAGTTAGCCATACCACATTAATCACGTTAACACAACATTACTGGTTTCCAGTTCTAGTGAACACAAATGAATCCAACTTCCAGTTTGATCCTTTATAATGAGCGAACTGAACCAACAACAAAGCTTCTGCTCAGCCAAGAACATCATCTGCACCTCATTACCAAAGAGCTGGATGCACCAAGAGAGTTTCATAAAAACTCATTAAAATGCCATTCTCCATCGATACACACCAAAATACTGGAATAAAAGAAAAAACACAACAGGAAGAAAAAGAGGAGGACTCTGCCTGCCGCGAGGAGAGAAAAGCTTCCAGTCTGTTTTCCTGATTTTCTCATTTACTTAAAGACCTTCGTGTCACTCTGCTAACGCTACACTTCAACTAAGACACACACAAAAAAAAAAAAACTAAAGTGAAAGAGTGACACATGTGATTACAAACATACACACACACTAAGGTTCTTTGGTGATTATCATGGTTGATTACTTGATGTGATCGTTCCACCTGAGCAGCAGCTAAAAGCTAACAAAGTCTAAATCCTGACGTTAATTGTGCTAATTGTCAGCAGGGAAGTGCTCTTTCTGTCTCCTTGCACACAAACACACCCACACATCTACATTTTCCATCATGTACAAACACACACAGTCCTCTCCTCCGCTGTGCTTATCAGTGTATGGTAAAAGCTTGTTTGTAAATGACAGACTGACACACCCGTTAACATAACAACAAAAAAAAAACCTAATTAGTTGCTGTCCTCTGTGTGTCCGACACCCATTAGCTTGCTGCTGACCTTTGACCAATAACATCTCAGTTAGGGGGAACACACACACACACACACACACACATAAAAAGAGATAAAGATGCAGAAAAACGCAGCGTGGTGGTGTTAGCGTTGACTGCCTTGTCCACACACTTGTACTCCTCATTTATCAACCAGTCAGTTAAGTATACTGGCATTGCTTCCATTGTTCACGCTCTCTCATTACATGCCCTTACACACACACACTTAGTACTGTGCGAGTGTGGGGGCGAAGCAGCAGAAGAAAAACAAAAAGCAGTTAAAGTGGAGTCTAGTCCACAGCTCCATGTCCTTACAAGGCCATTCAGCAGAGCTCTATCTGACTCTGATGACTCCGCCTGACATAATCATCATCATCACTCACAGAAACACAGAAAACTAAAGCAATTGTCTAAATATCACCTCAACAACAGTAATGTTCTACTAACTATTGTACCAGCTGCTAATAAAAAGAACTTGGTGCTTTTAAATTATCTTGTGTATTAGCTAAGATGGAAGTGAGCCACTCTGAGTGACATATGTGATTTTTGTATTTATCACCTGTATTCCAGTATGTACAGAAAGCTAGTCAATCTAGTACTGGACATAAATAGCAGATTTCTATTCACTAGCAAAATAACCTTAAACAATCTTTTAAAAAGTGGCAAAATATAAATGTGAATTGGAACGTCTAAAACCAGCAGGAAACTGACCCTTGAGGACCACGGTAGGGGATCCCTGATCTACAGCCTTGTTCTGCTTTAAAGAACACTGGGTTTTACCAGCAGTTGAAGATCTTGGAGCTGTGGCATCAGGTCCAATCACAAGGTTATTTCAAACAAGGCTATAGGTAAAATCTATAGCCAGAGTAAAGATCACAAAAGGAATTCGATCAGTAAAGCTTGTTGAGTGGAAATGTCATGTTATTTTGTGGACTTTTCTAACAATTCACTTGTATCTAATACATTTACAGTACAGAGGTGGGATCCTGGTACCATAAAAGGAGCTCAGATTGATTGACTGCTCAGATTTATTGATAAAACAACATTTATGTGCAGTTTCTATAAGGCTGCGTGTTAAGAAAACATGATGCACAATAACATGAGCCCCCTTTCAATCCGGGCTGATGCCACTGTGCCGCAGATCAGTGTGATTTGTGAAAGGGCAGAGGTGGAAAGTAGGGTCAGAGCTTAAGTTGACCCATCTCTGAGCCAGTACAGTAGGTAGTGACAGAGGCAGACTGGGTCTGTATCACGTATCATGTATCACGCAATGCAGTATGAAGAGTGGGATGTTGTGATCACAGATGATTTACGTGACCAGCACGCCGCAGGATTTAAAAGAGAAGCAACCAGCCATAAATGATACATCCTACAACAGGAGTTTAAAAATTATAACGCTGTGTGTTCACTGTGTGTAAAACTAGTAGACTACACATCAACACTGTAGAGTTAATGTCATGCCTCCTAGGAATATGCCATGCTGTAATGACTTGTGAAAGACATTCTGGTGTGGGACTAGGCTATGAATGGGCAAAAAGAAGGTTAGACAGGGGCTCATCTTTGTGGCCATATGGAAAAGGTATGTCATTACATTAAATTACATTACATTATGATTAGGATTAGGCTATCATAGTGACATAAAGAGAAACATACACAATTACATTGTTAACTGTGATTACTTGTATGCCAATCTATTTTTTTATGAAGACAGCGCTATTCAGTTATAGAAAATACAGAAAGAAATCCTTGAAGTGGAATATGGCCCTCAGTATACTTTTGTGTGTCCTCTGTCATGTAAAAATGTCTTTGCAATAAATGTGCAACATCAGTATTGCAAAGTTGATATGTCAATAATGTTCAGTTTTACTATTCTGTGCAGCTCATGTGGTCATGTAGTAATTTGGTGCATTAATATTTATTAATGGTATTACATCTTATCTGGTAACAGATAAGATGTAATCAAATCACAGTTTTACTGCTCCAGTAAAACAAAAAAGGAGAAATCAGCCTTCTACAGGGTAAAAGAAAAAAGCACAGAAGTTCAAGGACAGCATCCTGTTCCTGTCCAGTCCTATTCAAGAGTCCCAGTAAGCTGTGAAGCATCAACATGCACATAACAATGGCCCTGGAGCTGAGGTAGCTAAATGGAGTTCCACCAACAACTTTACTTTCTTGTTTTGCTAACTCTGACAGTTTGGGGAAAAAGGTAGAATGACATTGAGGAGTCAAGAAGAATCAAGTTTTTTCAACAATAAATGGTCAATGGTTACCATGCACACACTGCATGGGCAGGCCGCCCAATCACTAACATTTTAACTCGTTTTTGCTTTTAAATTAGTCCAAAGGACTACATTGACTGGACTTAATTATTTTCTCCCCACACTACTTAATTAGCCATTTATGCTTATCTATTATTTCATATAAAATGTATTAAACTACCACCACAGATCAAATCCAGTTAGTGGGAAACCTACAGAAAGAAACTAAACCTAAAGGCCAAGCTCAATCTAAAATTCCCACATTACAGATGGTCAAGGCTGCATGGTGGTGTGGTGGTTAGCACCACAGCAAGAAGGTCGCTGGTTAGAGCCTCGGCTGGGGGAGGTTCAAAAGTGGGGGGCTGGTGGCTTTCTGTGTGGAGTTTGCATGTTCTCCCCGTGTATGCGTGGGTTGTCTCCGGGTGCTCCGGCTTCCTCCCACCATCCAAAGACATGCATGTAAGGTTAATTGGTGACTCTAAGTTCTCCATAGGAATGAGTGTGTGCGTGATTGGTTGCTTGTCCCTATCTATGTTGGCCCTGCGATGGACTGGTGACCTGTCCAGGGTGCACCCTGCCTCTCACCTGAAACACTGCTGGGATAGGCTCCAGCTTACCCCGCGACCCGCAATGGAATAAGCGGTACAGATAATGACTGACTGACAGATGGTCAAATTATAGTGAAGTGTGGGTAAACTATGTAACTAAGTATGTACACAGCTTGGGCTACAAATCAGCCAAAGTGAGTAGAATCCTCCTATAAGAAAAGCCAATAAATGTTTCATATTTGTCATATTTCTGTCAATGAATCTGCCAGAACTTACTGCATATGAAACAGCATCAATAATCCAGATTTTCTAACCCGGTTATCTGATATTTAATGCAGTGTTGATGAAGTTTATGTGCTCCCCAGTGAGAAACTGGTAAACTGTGAATCTCACAGCAACAGAGACTGCCAGTTAGGTCCTTACAGGATGTAGGCGATAACTCCAATGGACCAGCAGTCCACTGCTTTGCTGTACGGCTTCTGAGCGAGAACCTCTGGAGCTGAAAGAGATTAAGACAATTATTTAGGGAGAAAGAGCCATTTTCCACAATTTTGAAGCACACTGGTAGTAAAACCTTTGAGCAGACTTAAATTTTGTCCAGGAAAAACTGCTGTGACTTTTATGTGAAAATGTAATTGTTTAATGAGCCTGAATACAAACAAACTATGCAGACAGTTCATGTCTGTCCAAATCAAAAATCTCATGCCAGCTTGTTTATGGTGGGGAATTTTCTGCATGAGCTACATGTTCTCATGCTTCCTAAGAGCTCGACCTAAAAAAAGTGCAAATAGTTTTTTGTTAACTTTTGAAGAACCGTTTCTGCTGCTGATGTTTGTAAGCGAGTGTGTCCTGGCCTGACCTTCCTCTGCTGCTCATTAAAAATGACCCTGATCAGAGCAAACTGCTGAAAACAGAGCCCACCTCAAGCGTACATGCACATGACTAAATTTAGCAGTTGCACACAAATGCAATGCCAGAAATGAAGAAATATCTGCCCCTGTGTGGGACAAAGTACAAACTTTGCATACTTGTGCTGAATCATAGACTGTATATTTGTCTATTCTGAGTCACTGTGGAGGTCTTTTTAAAAAATAATTTAGGACATTTTTACACACTGAGGAAATTGTGTCTGGTACTCACCACCAAAATAACTCATCAAAGATGTTACTTGTATGAACCAGGCCATTAGATTTCATCTGAATCTTTTCTACTCACTTTGTTCATGATGGGACCTCCACTATGTAGCATTTTCTTACTGTGCAGAAAACCAAACTTGATGACATCATTTATGAACCAGTGACAAACACTGAGAAGACAGTTGTTTAATGAGCCAATATTAGCTTAATTAGCCAGCCACAGTTGATGAAAACAGCCAGCAACGTTTGTGATGATCTATCAGTATTGCTGCTTTTTTTTCTAAGGTAGTCCGAATTAATAACCCACTGTTTCAGAAGTCTTCATGATACCGTCATCAGTGTTGGGAGTAACGCGTTACAGTAACAATATTACGTTTTAGGGTAACGAAGTAAAGTAGTGCATTATACTTAAAATATTGGTAACGAAATTACTTTGCTGGACTACAGTAGCACGTTTTTCTGCGTAACTCGAACCGTGTTTGCCTATGTGTAAAGTTTTCATCTGTTTAAGTGGTGCGCACATGCTGCTGCCTGTGTGTGTGCTTGCCTGGGCTCGTTGCCATAGAGATCGATTTGCGTGACTTAGCTGATGAAAAATTAAGCTGATGACGGAGATACGGGCTTTTGGTCAGTGGCGATATTCACATGATTTTCAGTTCAGTTCAGCTTCAGTCCAAACTTGTGATGAAAGATCCTGCTCGCCGGTCAGTGGAAGGAGTCCTTCAGCGGCCGACCCCTCCTAAACAAGCTAAGCTTTTATCAACATTTCCTGGAGCGCAGCAGCCGGTAACAGTAGGAGACATGCTCCCCCTGTCCATTGTTGATAAAATGATTATGAGACAAGTGTGTCCATTCCTTCCCAAAGACAGCCATGTTGTTCTTGTGGGTTTAAAGCCGTTTCGTTCACAATATACAGTAAACACTATGCAGACAGGCAGTGATGATTGTCCATGTCTACATGGTGAATTATGGTAAGTAAAGATATAAGTAGTGGCGTTACTTTTCAAATGCAGTAATGAGTAAAGTAATTTCATTACAATTTATAGAAGTAATGAGTAACTAGTAACAAATTACTATTTTAGGGTAACTACCCCAACACTGACCGTCATGTGCTGTTAGTGAATGTAAGGACTGAAAAGCTTCACACCAGCTCAGGTGGTAAATTGTGACCTTTAGAAGAAAAGATTAAGGAGTGGGTGAAAAATAATCAAGTGTTGGAGGCGAGGGATGTCTGACTGGCTTACCAACATATCCTGGCGTGCCGCAGGCTGTAGACATAACATCGCCACTGCCCTCCATCTTTGACAGACCAAAGTCACTGATCATAATTTTGGACTCGTCTTGAGGATTAAAATACAACAAGTTCTCGGGCTGGAAGAAGAAAAAGACAAGAGTTTTCTTTCTCTCTTTTTTTTTTTTTTTTTTTTTAACATTTTTTAATAGATTACAGTTTATTGTTACTTCTGCAAGTTTGTGTCAAAATCTAAAAGAAAACCTACAACTTTAACCAGATCAGTGATTGAAACAACTTCTTTTCTTCCCTTTAGGCATTGTAATGCTTTATTGACTTCCCTCTGACCAGTTCCTTCTCCTCTTAACAGCTGGCACACGCCTTGCTAACCCATAATGCACTGCATGTGTCAAGCCACTGGCCTTACCGCAGCAGTAAGTCGCAGGCTGTCAAGTGAGAACAAACCACTCAAGTAGATTTAAAATGAAGGAAAAAAGTGTGTATGTGTGTGTATGCATGCGTGGTAAGGAAGCAGTTACTGTGTGTGTGTGCGTGTTTGTTTTTTACCTTCAAGTCTCGGTGAACAATGCCCATCTTGTGCAGGTAGTTTACAGCATCCAGGACTTGCCGGATCAGCGTGCTTGCATCCTTCTCTGTGTAAAACCCTTTTTCCACGATTCGGTCAAATAACTCTCCACCAGACACCCTGCGGACAAGACAAGGGGTGTATATGTGGAAAACCGTGGCTTACACAGACATTCCTATTCAAACACAAAGCAGTAGCCCGTAACAGACCTGAGAACTTTTGACTGAGTTGAGATTTCTGGTAAATTTATAAGTTTCCAGGCGAGTGTGTGATAAAGCTGTGAGCCATGTGCTACCTCATGCAAAAACTGACACATAACCAGACAATTCCAGCGTTCACTATATTATTGCAGAAATAAGCCAGTTTTGTCTTGATTTAATCTAAATTTAAAGCTGTAGAAGAAGGGAAAGAAATATTTGTAGTGCACACCTGTGTCTGCAAACAGAAAAAAACACACATTTGGCTTTAAAGTTAATCAGCAAAATTTTTCCCTCTGGCAGATTCTTTCAATAACTACATTTATGTTTTATGACTCTGGACCACATGAAATAACACGTCTACGTGTACATAACATGCCGTTTATGCAGGTAAGGAGTGGCTCGTCTCCTTGAGGACAGACACATGGCTCCCCCTGCTGGAAGACCATCTCTTAGTCACCTTGCAATGAAGCCAAATATTAATCTTTGTTAATGTTGATGATTTGTAAAAATGAATAAATAATACAAAAATAGAAAAGTGCAAATATATGCAGAAAGCATATACGCAGTGTGTTTCCTGTAGTACTACAGTAGCAGTTATGCTACTGATGGAAATAATGAGAACAGAAGTAACGATAGTAGCACTAAAAACTAGCTTTGAACCATAACACAAACACAAATGGGGATGCACACACACATTGGGGCAAACATAAACATGGAAAGTTGCCCTGTGGATCTGTGCATGTTGTCACGGCAACAGATCAGATTAGAGCCTGTGGAAGTTAAGCTAATGAAGTTTCTGAAAGAAAAAAAAAAGAAAAAAGGGATCAGAATTAATTGCTAATCCTCTCAGTCTCTCTTCAAAGAGGGCAGCGACTTGCTTGGTTTCAGAGGCAGCTATGTCTGAGAGTGACTAGAAAGGGCTAAACACACACAGTCACACACAAACACACACACAGCAAAGGGGATATCAGCCACCAGGCTGCATGGTTGCATAAGCATTTGCGTACGAAGACCATGACAATCAGACAGGAGCTCCCACACAAGTACACACACACACACACACACACACAGAAATACAAGGGCGGGAAAACATACACACATACAACATACAGTTTTTTCATGTAGTAGAATCACGCGTGACAAATTATCTTTACTCATCACGTCTCATCTGATAAATCCCTTATAGTTGAAGTCAAAGACCACCAGACCAAAGAGTGTGGCGATAACACTGCGTTTGATATCGCTTTAGCCTAAAAGATTCTATGTATAAAAAGAGAAATAATCTGCACCACCTGCGGTCCTTTGAGTTTAAGCTGCCAGACGTCCAGCGTCACACTTGCAGTCTTGTCTGGACCTTATCCCACTGAAACAGGTTTTCCTGCCCAGAGACATTACCCTCACCCTTCTGTGTGTTTAGATGCTACAGCTATTTTTATGGCTTTATGGAGTGTGCTGGCTCTTAAGAGTTGTCTTATTGGACACTCATTAATGACATTAACGGGAGAAAAAGTACTTGCTAATTATTGGCAAGACCTTTGTTAGTGTTTTCTATGAGAAAAGTTTCTGATCGTACAATACTGTGTAAAAGTCTTGAGCCATCCCTAATTTTCCAGGAAAGTACAAAGTATGTGCAGAAATTTACTGATATGTATGAAAACAAACAAACATGTTTGTGCAATTTTAACAAGCTTAAAGGTTAATGAGCACCTTTATTCTTTAACACAACCTGAACCCTCTAAAGCTTTCTTGTAATTTCTCTAAGCTTCTTCAGGATTCTTGAAGGACAATCCAAAGCTCTTCTCTGGATGGCCCCACACTGCTCCCGTAATATTTAGAGTCAACCTAGAAAGAGTTCATCACATCATCAGTCAGTTCAGTCCAGTGCTTTTGTCATTTGGCATACCTCAGTCTTTTCCTCATTTTCCTTCCCTAAGAATGGCCTCTTGACAGCCATCCTTCCATGGAGACCATTTTTGATTAAACTTTACTGAACTTTAGATGACTCAACTAAAGGTGCAGAAGCATCTCTCAGATCCTGTGGCAGGTCTTTACTGGGTTTTTTTGTTTCATAAAAACTTCGCAGATATTTTTTCTCACATTCATTAAGGAAACATAATGCTGAGATATATCAAGTTTTCTATTTATAGTTCTATGAAAACCACATCTTAGGGTGCAAAAAGTACTATATTATGTCGTCAAACTGTGTTATTGTGTTATTTATTGTGCATGCAGCTAATGAAATTTGAACAAAAACACATTTACTGGATTTTTAAATGACTTTGCGATAATGAAGTGCATCTGACTGCTGCTTCGGGAGGATTAAGTCTCCTTTATTGATGCTCATGTGATTTTTTTTTTAAAGAAATAACCGTGATGGACATGATTGATTTCCAGGTTAAAGGATGAGAAAGCTGAATTTGCCTATCTTCAGCCTGTTTCAGTATCTAAGAAATATATATATATCCAGGAGAATGGATTACGAAAGACGCATCAAACATGCAGTTCTAGTTTATTCACCTATTTAGCACCATTTAACCTTGAGAAGGTGTTTTCACACAGGCCTTTCAAGTTGATGTGCCTTCTGCGTTATGTGTGAAAGTACAGAAGTGGCATTTGGGGTTAAGTTAATCTTCTGCTGTTGCTCCTTTGAGCCAATAAGGCAGGTAGTTACAGAAGAGAAACGGGTCCACCTTGTGTCTACTTAAACACATCAAGCTGGCATCACAGTGCTTCTTGCTTTAACCAACACTGCTATCATGTTCACTAATTCTGCAACACTATATATATTATATATTATATATATTATATATATTATATGCATGTGGACACTATGTGGACACTATTTGCAGTGAGTGAAGTGCATTGCCCCTACTGGGCAGCCTGGGTGTAGTAGCAATAAGTAGTAGTAATACGTTTTTTTGAGCACATGCAAAACCAAATGTACAGCCATAAAAATTACAAACAAAAAAACAAAAGCAAAGACCATGCTCGAAAAGGAGTGGGAAGAAATAAAACTTATTATATCCCACCCCTTCTCCAAAATTTAAATATTTTTCACTTCCTGTTAGTTTTTCACTTGGACTTAACCAAGCAACGTTATAGCCTTACGTCATAGTACACATTTATATTATTTAAACCATTGCAACCATTTCATCTTAAACTAACCCAAGCAACGCGTATTTCAAAGAGAATGTGTGAAAGTAATGTCTTTAAACATTTTTAAATTGTTTTAAATTTGGACATTCCTTGAGCTACACATTCAACTTATTCCACAATTTTACTCCACAAACAGAAATACAGAAACCTTTCCTCCTTGTTTTCACCTTTTTGACCTTATAATTAAATTTCCCTCTCAAAAGATAACCCCCCTCCCTCTCTGTAAACAGTCTTTGAATATTTGCAGGTAATAATTTGTTTTTTGCCATGAAAAAACTGCAAAAATAATGAATTAGCATGGTCCCTGTAGCCTACCCTATGGATGATCCTTATGGCTTTCTTTTAGAGAACAAATAGTGGATGTTTATTGTTTTGTAATTATTACCCCAAACTTCTGCACAGTAATTAAAATATGAAAGAATTAATGAGCAATAAAGCGTATGTAATGATTTATGATCTAGATCCTGTTTTGCTTTATTTAATACTGCTAAACTTCTTGAAACTTTAATGTGGATATGTCTAATTTGTTGTTTCCAACTAATTTGTTCATCTATTATCAACCCTAAAATTTTTATTTCATTCACTATTTCAATCTCTACCCCATCCAACATAATTTCATTCGGCAAATTTGTTCGATCATTTCCAAACACTATTATTTTGGTTTTCGTCAAATTTAATGACAATTTATTTCTATCAAACCACAATTTCATTTTTTTTTAAATTCTATATTAATCTCCTGTTTTAACAACCGGAGATTACTGCTGGAACAAAAAGTACTGGTGTCATCTGCAAATAAGACCAGCTTTAACACTTCTGTTACCTTACACAGATCACTTATATATAGAATAAACTATTTGGGGCCCAGTACTGCCCCCTGTGGGATACCACAAGAAATGTCCAAACTAGTGGAACAGACGTCCCCAAGCTTAACAAACTGTTTCCTTTCTGTCAGATAACTCTTGATCCAGTCAAGTACCCTACCTCTAATTCCCTATCTCTCTAATTTATACAACAAAATATGATGATTAATGGTGTCAAATGCTTTCTTCAAATAAAAAAATATTCCCATTGAATGCAAATTTTTGTCTAGTGAATTTGTTATATCTTCTATAGAATCTATAATTGCCATTGATGTTGCTCTATTTGACCTGAATCCATATTGATTTTCATGTAGTATTTTGTATTTTTCTATGATTTTCTCCAGTCTAATTGTAAAAAAAATTTCTAAAATTTTGGAGAATTGAGAAAGTAGTGAAACATTGCTGTTTATAATGAACAATACATCAGGGCTAGCGCCTACAGATTTAAATCCAAAGATCTCATTGACTTGGAGCTTCAAGGCCCAGTTTATAATAACACATTGATCTGAAGGTGGGATTGAGTTCAGGTTAACACTACAAAAAAGTTGAGAGCATTCTTTAAAGGATTTGATGATCACACCTGGGATCTCATCAGCTCTATTGTTTGGGAGTACTAAAAAGGAGTAAGAATAAAGATGAAGAGGACATATATGAGAAAGCTTGAACCACCAATGTCGGCCTTGCAGCGGGAAGGGGGTACTGCGGTTAGGGGGCTTTAGGGAGAAAAAAAGTTAAAAATGTTTTAAAGGCATACCCTTTATCTGTATGTGGAATTATTTAATTCAGCAAGCGTTAGCCTGCTTCTAAATAATCCAGAAACCTCAGTTTTTGTTGCTTTAATTCAAAGTATTGGAGATAAAATAGTTCATCATTACTCCATCCTTTCTTTTCACTGTCCCCCAATCTTTGTCTCCTCTATCAACTGATCTGGTAGTGGGCAGGCAGTCATATTGCTCACTTGAGATGATGGTTGTGTATTACTAATGACAGGAAACCTTTATTTTCACTGTGGGTGTGTATGTGTGTGTGTGTTCATCCATGGTAGAGATGAAGAGCCATTTTAGTCTTCTACTAATCACAGCAGAGAGCCGGTAATCTGACCGGAGTTATCGAGCTGCTGCAGTCATTAGCTGCCTCGGAGGGAGAAAAAAAGGCCACTGCTACACTTACACCTCCAGTTTGCCTTCTTTCATCTAGGCCTTCTTTGCTCATGTGAACACTTAAACCAGATTAAGGCAATACTATGAAAGCTTTCATGTCAACACTATCATTATTCTAATTATATTAAAATCCTAATCTGTGTAAATGCAACCTCATTAACACAGTTAGATTGGTATTACGCAACAACCTCAATAACAACAATTTATTTAGATATTGCTTGTTTTGAATTTGTGCCTGCACCAACTTAGCTAATAGGCTGTTATCAAATCTCTCCACTTCTCTTTCTTATTTAGGAGAATTAGCAAAACATTTATGTCTATTTATTAACACAATCATTTTGAAATGATGAAGTTAACTTATAAAAACCATAAAACCTGTTATGTAATGCCATAATGTTGGAAAGGTGGCCACAAAATTATCCTCTTTCATTTTTCTTCATTCATTCAAAGGACAATAAACTACTAGACATGATGACGTAGGACCACGCTCACCTCTAAACCAATCAGTGTCAGGTTTATGGTGGTGAAGATTAGGTAGAGCATGACAAGAAATCACAGGTATGTTATGTAAAGATTTGCTACACAAAACATGTGCAATCTTGAACCAAGCCAATCAGGATTAAATGCACACAATATAACAAAAACTGTTACAAACACCAAATTTTATATTCATTTGTTGATTATAATATAACATAGCAATTATTTCAACTTATAGGGGTTCCCAGAAAAGACCTGATTTTATTATTTAACTTTCCTTCCAACTATAAAATTTACCCCAGAATGTGCATAAAGTCTCTTGTTGGAGCACAGAGACATGCTATATTGTTGCTGTGATGCTATTTAGACTCTTTTCAAAATGTGCAAACTAGCCTCAGAGGTGCTGCTTGTAACAAACACTAATGTAAAAAGCTGCCCTGCTGCTTAAAAAAAGACACTAGAGAGGTCAGTATTTCATTAGCGTTGTCTAAAAACTTGATATATTTTCTTCTGAAAATTTTAAAAGCCAATAAATGTGTTTATATTTCACAAACAACAAAACAGCATCAATTAAACATCCATGTTGCACTTGGTTGCATTGATTTTCATAGCCTTGATTTTCATGGACTGATTGCCTCCCTGCAGATGAGGTTATGCAATTCAAGATGTGATGAACAGGAGCAAAGGAAACACTGTCAGACTGTATTGATCTGCTATGCTGCAGTCACATGGAATATCTGCAATTTGTTTAGTCCTTATTAGATTTCTGCCTGTTGAAACAAAGAAGAAAAATGACATTTCAGTAACTGCTCATAATTATAACTAATGAGGTTACTTACTACTGCAGCGATTAGCACCAAGGCAGCAGTTACACAAACCTCACTTACTGATACAAGTTTCCAGAAGCACTGCTGACTTTGGTGTAGCACTGTGACTCTGCAGCTACTCTCTTTTGATGTTGTTTTATTTATTTTTTTATTTTATCATGTCTGATTCTGCATATACACGTATAACAAGCAGGTGCTTGGAACAAGATGGTGATACGATTTGGAATATGTAGAATAAAACAAGCTACACTTCTACCAGCATCAATCATAATGTCAAATACTCATGAAGTATGTCAAAATAACCATAAGCATACGCAGAGTAATCGTTTAATATACAGCTATGTGAAAGAGGAAATAAAAGTAAGGAAATTATTTTTAAAAATCATCTAGTGCTACCAAGTCTTAAAACGAGGTGAATGCAATCTCAGACACAATGCCAAGATAAAAAAAACAAAAAAAAACAACAAAAAAAAACACTAAATATCTTACATAATCAACTGTTGCTGCCCATCCATTTCTAATCAATTTGGAGCATTTTATTCTACACTGCTAAAGATTAATCTCAAGTGGAAAACTTTCTAGACAGTTGTTTAACAGGAATGGATGTTCCAGAGAGTTCACCGCAAGGTCCGACTGCACAATGCTCAGAGAAATCCCCTGTACCGCTTTGTTCATTACGGGTCACGGGGAAGCTGGAGCCTAACCCTGCATCTTAGCAGGTGAGAGGCAGGGTACACCCTGGACAGGTCAGCAGTGCATCACAGGCGCAGATGAATTGTAACCTCAATTTAAGATCTAGTATAAAAATACATAATATTGGCAAAACTTTAGGGAAGTCTGCCTTTCCCGCATTATATTTCAGAAGTTTCCGACCTAAAAACTTCTGACTTGTTTTGATGGCAAACTTACAGTCATTATGTACATTCCTGAGGCTGATAAACTGCACTTCAAGGGCATCACGTGTGTTCTGTTTTATATCACAGCATCACACACCAGCAACTGGATATCAACACACGCACCATGGCTAATTCAGAAAAGAAACATTATCAGAGGAAGCAAGGAAAAGAAAAAGGGAAATGGACAGAGGAAGAGTCAACATTGAACTGACTTTTACTGGCTGGAGAAGGCTCAGTGAGGAGACATAATGCAAGATGGGTACCAGATTAGCCTTCGTTATAGGGCACTAAAGTGCAAAAATCAGCCAAAGTTCAGTAGTGCTGACATTCTTAATTTGTGGGGTTTAAGGTTGACCCTTCCTTTGCAGCTTTAACCACTTCCACTCCTCTGGGAAGGCTTTCCACAAGGTTTAGGACATTTTTTATGGGCACTCCGTGCAAGCCAGTCAAATTCCTCCACACCAAACTAACTGATCCGTGTCTTTATGGGCCTTGCAGCCAACACCTGAATTCAACGATGTGAGTTTCCAAATAATATGTGCAAGTATGTATGTAAAGTTGTAGAATTGAAAAAGGATGCATTTACTTTTTTACATGACTAAAAAACTATCATACACACATCCCAACAAATTGTTACCGTGACAAATGAATATCATGAACCTGGCCAATTCTATTTTAGCATTAATTTGTTTCCACAAAACAAGGACAATATAAATTTTCTTCTAAGGTAAGCTTAATTTTTCAACAAACTCCTAAGTATGATATCTTTCTCTTTAGCTGTTAAATGTGCCATCATCTTTTTACTGGTGCTGGGTAGACGGTATACAGCAGTACTCCAATAACTTCAACCTAAGGGTAACAAATGGATTATACATTTTATGCTAACAAAGCCAAGGCTGCAGTTCCCAAGGTCTTCCTAAAATGTCATAACCCACATGTTACCTTTGACCGTGTAACTATGGAAACTGGCCCACATTGAGTAAACAGATGGCACCTAAAAATAAAAAGATGGGAGGAAAGGAAAAAATTCATGTGAACAGGAAGAAGGCAAGAGGTGATGACGATGGAAATAAGCTGTGAAAAAGGGGAATAAAAGCAAGTAAAGTGAAAGAAGCAGAGGGCAGATAGTGTTTGAGATGAGAGAGAGAAAAAAAGACATACAAGAGTAGGAGGTGTGGGAAGCAGACATAGGGTCTTTCCTGTTACTGTCTGCAGCAGTTTGCCAGAACTACCACCGTCTTTGCACTTAATCACAAAACAGCAGTTTCAGTCTAAGCTTCATGTTTAAACTGTAGTTTAACAAAGCTTGGCTCATCATATCAGGACATATGTGAATCAAGTCAGTCATGATTCTCAACCTTTGCTTACACTGGAGGGAAATGTGATGATTTTCACTTTAATGATTTTATATGAGTAATTTAGGCTGCTATTAACCTTGATCCGTGCACATACTTTATCAAGCTAAAAGTAATACAAAAGGTGTAGTGTGGGGATTTCACTGTGAAGTCAAGCGGGGTTATCTTTTCTATCTTGTGTAACAAACAGTAGTAACAGATGAAACAGGTGGTGGCAACTGCCAGGGAAGCAGAAGTACTCTGTTAAGTGCTTTTAACATTAAGCTTAAAAGCTTAATCAGAAATAAAGACCTTCTGGAGTCAGACCAAGAGAAAGATTTCAGGTTACGTAACAGCATGGTGACTGAACTTTAGCTTTGTGAAAAGCTGAATTTCTTCCTCAGTTTACCATCTGAGTATCAGAAAAGGCCTGAGCAGGCAGTTATTATCATTGATTAGCTACCAAGCTTGCCAGTACCAGGAGATTAAAATTAGTTACACATAGTCAGGGCTATGTTTCAAGCATAAAAGACAACAAAAAAAAGTTTAATTAACCGAGAATCAATAATGACTACTCACTAAATTTACACCAATTTCTGGTGTAGTTATTGTATAGGTGTCATAGTTTACTAGAAGATGCTAATGATGTCTTAAAATTCAAATGAATGTATGTGATTGTGAATTCAAATACCCAGATATGTGGTGGGTGGGTGCATCCTGGGGTCGACGGCCGCTTGTTGGCTGCGGTCACTCCGTGGCCCGGTCATGAGGGGGGCGGCTGCTCCTGGCCTGTCTTGCTCTGGGGGGCTTTTTGGGGAACGGGGGTGCCTAGTGCTGCTAGCAGCTCACCATCCAGGGGGAAATCCGCTTCCCTCTGGACTTACATCCCCAGACCCCTCTTCTTCCCCGGTCTCTCATGAGCGAGGAGGGTGAGGGCAATGGGGACCTCTCACACCCCTGTTCCCTGGGGCGCCGCTGAGGGCGGGCAGGGGGAGGTGATTGCCCAGGGGGCCGGGACCTGCGGTGGCTGAGCTGATGGGGGGCTACTGGTCCTGGGGGATGCCCAGTCGGCCGCATCTGGGTGGGGGGTGATGGGGGGTGGCTGGGAGTGGAGGTGGGGACTGGATTTAGGGTGCGCCGTCCTCTGGTCTGCCGGGGACGTCTCCCACAGTGCATGGCAGGAGGGAGGGGGAGGTGCTGGGAAGTGAGATTGGGAGGTTGGTTTGCTGTGTGTATGTTTATACTGTGTGTGTGTGGGGAGGTGTGTGTGTGCGAGGATGAGTGGGAGTGTGCAAGGACAGAGATGTGTATGTGGGGTGGGGAGGGATCTCGTTTTTCTGTACCCTCCGGTCAGGTCCAGCAAGATTACATAGATTCCATGATTCAAAGTAAATAAACAACAGTAAATAAATAAATAAAGGAATCAGACTATCAAGAGGAGCCTTATACCCATAAGCCTCCCCGTGGCAAAGCAAATTTGTTCGGCACAATACAGCAACCAGACTATCTTTCTGCTGCTATGATGCTGATCAGGACAGGTAAAAAAATAAAAATAAAATTCAAATGAATGTGAGCTTTGCATCCAATGATATGCCTCTTTGAATTGAACATGTTAGCAGATCTAATGCAGAATAGTGGAAGGGCATGATCAGACCTTTGGAGCTGACCAATCAGAACGCCATAATGATTACTATAGTCATCGTCTGTTATTTATTAGAACAGAGCAGCAGTCTCAAACTGCTTTGATAGTGACCGCATGTTAATACACAGCCGTATGAGGCTACTTTTAAGACAAGGGGTTAACTTGTTTATGCTTTTGCTCTTGGAATTGGTTTTCCTATCGTTGGTTTTTACTCTGACATGGGAAAGAGCTCATTAGCTTTGTAGAAAACGATACTCATTGTAAATCAGGGAGCTTGAAAGTACGGATTATGGCCAGAAAATGTTGTTACAGGTGATGTTTTTGTGCCCATTAAAGCAACATTTCTGATACCTAATCTGTTGGGGTTTTTTTTACAAACTTGTATATGAACACTGCAGTGTAAGCAAATAAATGTTTCATGGAAACTTAATCATAAGTGGTGATATTTAACCTTTATGAGAAAATCCTCTTAGCATTTGAATTATAATCATATAGCCACATTGTTCACTGTCTTGTTAATGTCACACTCTTGTATTTGGCCTTTAAATATACTGACCCGAGGTAAAACATACTATAACTAACAGCGTTAACATAGAAGTTTGTTAGACCAGCGCCTTTAATCTAGACGATAAATGTCAAAACTGCTGAACATAAATACCATTAAATACTTGCCTGAAATCAAACTTCTAATATCAGATGAGATCTGACCCAACTATGTCACAGTATCCTGTTAACTTCCATTCATTTTTACTGTAGTTATCTTGTGATAATGGGCAGTAACTGAACTGATTTATTAACCTTTTATTAACATATTAGGCTCTGCATGGTGTAAACATTTGGCAGGATTTAAGTTAACTAATTTGAGCCACAATATTAAAAAAAAAATATGTTAGAATACAAGAATTTGTGTAATCCACAAACTTGACTGGATTGTTTCCAGCAGAAGTGCCAAACTTCCAGTTCAGCTTCTCCTCTTATGTAAGCAGCTCTAACCTTGCAGAGAAGGTTAGTAGGACACCCAGGGGTGAACCATGGGCGATTTCTGCTTCCCTCTACTGATGACCATCAAAGCAGTGATGTTACTGATGTAAAAGAGACCTTGTAGCTGTGTGGTGTGATAGTATGTGTAGGAGGATAAGTAGGTTTTCTGTGTCTGTATGTGTGTGTGTGTGTTGATGGGTAGGTGGGAGGACAGAGGAATAAGATTTAAGTTTTCAGATTTTTTATTTAACTGATGTTTTATGAAAATATTATTAAATATTAACAAATCCTGTTTTACATGATCAACTTTTT
The DNA here is from genome assembly GCA_037177495.1 of Rhadinocentrus ornatus. Taxonomy (NCBI): domain Eukaryota; kingdom Metazoa; phylum Chordata; class Actinopteri; order Atheriniformes; family Melanotaeniidae; genus Rhadinocentrus; species Rhadinocentrus ornatus. The sequence goes on along the minus strand of JBAMHW010000026.1, from coordinate 11,222,548 downwards.
AGGTTAGAAGCAAATACTTAAATTTGCCCTTACTTTTTCTTACAGACCCATGTTTTATTAATCCCTCAAATGGGATTAAATCAAAGAGAAACAGCACAAAACAAATGAGCACTGATATTTTTTCTCTCTACTTAAATTCCAAAAGATCCATCAGGATAAAAGTAACAGCTGAGGACTCAGAGGAGAAAAATAATTAATAAATAAATAAAACTAAGATGAACTTCAACTTCAGAAAACACTGCATTGCTCAAAATGTGTTCTTATCTTTTTAAGGCAAAAAAAAAAAAAAAAATCATGTTGTACCTGAACTAATCGGGAAAAAAACCTCAAGTAAACACCATGTCAACACACTGTAAAGCTAGCTCAATTCTAATACATACATCTAGACATGCTGCACAACTAGGTTTAGTTTTCTAAATGTTACTTGATTAAATGGTCATAGTGCACCTAGTTAGAAAAAATACATTGTGACTCATGAAAAAGAAACAGTTGAATTTGTACATGTTAAATGTCTCAACATTGAATAAAGATTGAGACAAAATTGTACATTCCTTCTGCTCATTTACTGTCAATTTGACACCTTAATAAAAAATTACAATAGAGGAACAACACTGGGCATTATACCAGTGGTGGATAAATGCTTTGTCAGGAGCTTACAACTACAGATCACCTGATTACATCATGTACCAGGGACCCATGCAGAGAGCTTAGGGGTCTCTGTTTTCATCAGTTATGTAGCTGGAACACTAATGCTACCAATCAACAACCAATTAAGAGGAAGCAGGGCTTGACACGAATGCTTGTTACACGTTTTCTCATCAGGCAAGTGAAAAACAAATATCACTTTCTCTTTTTTTCCCTCGCTTCCTCTGATAATGTGCCATGGTGCCACAGTGTTGATATCTAGTTCCTGGCGTGTTATGTGGTGCTGTAAAGAAAAACGCAGCTGTCACATGATGCACCAGGACGCTGCAGGGCAATGACAGCCCCAGGAATGTGTCTCCCATCAAAAGGAGTAAGAAGTACCGGATGGGAAACTTATGTGGTATGGCTTTAAATTATTTCTTAAATTGTCCTTAAGACATTTCCAAAGAAAATGAGTTTCAACAACATGTTCTGCAAAAATGTTTGCTCTTACATTGATGAATGCCAGTCTCCTCGTTATATGAAAAGAAGCACTTTAATTTGCAGGTAAACACCTAAAAAAGCCCATAAAGGGGTGTAAGACTGACGGCATGCGTGCATACGCAGACAGAAGTGAGACAAGGATGATGAAAATTTAAGAGGTGTTATTAACCAAGAGGGCAGGTCATAACTTCAATCTCCTAATAAAACAAACAGTTATAATAAAAAAGCCACTGTTGTAGAAAATTTTTATTAAATATAAGTACTAATGAGCTAAAGTCACTGTCAAATGAGTTGGACATTATGGATTGACATTACTTGTTGTTAGGGTATAAGTTACCTTATGAGGGTGCTTTAATGTAAACGTGTGTAGTCTATGATACCGATAGTGTCAAAATGTATATATTGTGTGACCAGTTGGTTTATTGGATCCACAACACGTGGGAGAGGGCAGCTAATGGACGGCTGTGATATGCCCACCCTGTTTCCCAGCTCCCACTGCAATATTCCAGATGCAAATAGGCACAAAGTCAAGAAACCTGCAATTTTTGGTAGAACAGAGTTGGACCGCTGTGTGTGGCTCCAAACAATTGCAAAGGTCCATTAGAAAAACTCCTGCTAAAGCATCCAAAAGCGGCATCATGTAGTTGTAGAATGTAGAATCTACATGGTCATAAAAGATTTATTCTCTCTGTAGGTCACGATCTGCAACATCTTGCAGAAACTAGAGCAGCTTTCGCAAGCAGGATTGGGATGAGGAAAGGCAACTGATGAAATACCTGTGGATGAACTAAAAGCTTAAAAAGCTTCATGTGAAAGACAGAAGATTAACTCACAGCTGCATAATCAGGTAGAGGTGGTCGGGACTCTCATAGATGTCCTCCAGTGCCACAATGTTTTCATGCTTGATCCTGCAAAACAAAGACAAACCATCAGAAAAGCTTTTTAGTTCTTACATTACACTAAATGACTTTTAATCCTAATGGCTCCCCCTGAACTACAGAAATGTTGTGTTACCACGAAGTGTCTGGCACCATCTCACAGTCCAGACAAACGTTCATACATCCAGACTAATACCCAGATGTGTTTTCATTTCTTAGCCAACAAACGTCAGAATTGATTGAGTAGCAGTTCAGTACTTGATCATACGGTAGTTAGCTTATTTTTCTTACATGGATCTTTTTATTCCCCTCTTTTCAGCAAAATCACTTTTGTGAAGACAATCATGATATGATTGACAGCTCTATAGCAGCTACTAAATGAGCACTGAGGTGAGATTTTCACGTCATCTGCTTCATTGCTTGCAGAACAGCTTCCTTCTAGTGGTTCCTGTGAAGACTGAAAGGTGGTTGTAAAATTGTTCCTGAAAGTGACGATGATTTTGACATAAATTTTTTTTACTACCAGGCCAGCACAAACTTGTCAGGAATTTAAACCAACAATCCTTTTATTCCCTCTCAACCATCGATATACCTTCTTCTCATTCCTGTTGTTTCTTCACACATTTCTCCATGGTTACAGCAGCGTGTGTGTGGAAGTGTGTAGGTGCATGTTCATTAGCCTAATACCTCGTACATTGTAGAAAGGTTGATTTGGTGTGTGTTTGGTTTAATCTTCTTCTGCACTGTAAACAGAGTAATTCCCACAGGGGCATCTCACACACACACCCACATGCACACACATTTATACATACATAGATACATATACACTGCTCCAAAAAATAAGGGAAACACTAAAACAACACAATGTACCTCCAAGTCAATCACACTTCTGTGGAATCAAACTGTCCACTTAGGGAGCAACACTGACTGACAATAAATTCCACATGCTCTTGTGCAAATGGAATGGACAACAGGTGGAAATTATAGGCATTTAGCAAGACACCCCAAATAAAGGAGTGGTTCTGCAGGTGGTGACCACAGACCACTTTTCAGTTCTTATGCTTTCTGGCTGATGTTTTGGTCACTTTTGAATGCTGGCGGTGCTTTCACTCTAGTGGTAGCTTGAGACGGAGTCTACAACCCACACAAGTGGCTCAGGTAGTGCAGCTTATCCAGGATGGCACATCAATGCGAGCTATGGCAAGAAGGTTTGCTGTGTCTGTCAGCGTAGTGTCCATAGCATGGAGGTGCTACGAGGAGACAGGTCAGTACATCAGGAGACTTGGAGGAGGCCATAGGAGGCCAACAACCCAGCAGCGGGACCGCGACCTCCGCCTTTGTGCAAGGAGGAACAGGAGGAGCACTGCCAGGGCCCTGCAAAATGACTCCAGCAGGCCACAAATGTGCACGTGTCTGCTCAAACGGTCAGAAACAGAGGGTGGTATGAGGTTCCGACGTCCACAGGTGGGGGTTGTGCTTACAGCCCAACACTGTGCAGGACGTTTGGCATTTGCCAGAGAACACCAAGATTGGCACATTGGCCACTGGCGCCCTGTGCTCTTCACAGATGAAAGCAGGTTCACACTGAGCACATGTGACAGACGTGACAGAGTCTTGAGACGCTGTGGAGAATGTTCTGCTGCCTGCAACATCCTCCAGCATGACCGGTTTGGCAGTGGGTCAGTAATGGTGTGGGGTGGCATTTCTTTGGGGGGTCGCCCAGCCCTCCATGTGCTCGCCAGAGGTAGCCTGACAGCCATTAGGTACCGAGATGAGAGCCTCAGACCCCGTGTGAGACCATATGCTGGTGCGGTTGGCCCTGGGTTCCTCCTAATGCAAGACAATGCTAGACCTGATGTGGCTGGAGTGTGTCAGCAGTTCCTGCAAGACGAAGGCACTAATGCTATGAACTGGCCCGCCCGTTCCCCAGACCTGAATCCAATTGTGCACATCTGGGACATCATGTCTAGCTCCATCCACCAACGCCACGTTGCACCACAGACAGTTGGCGGATGCTTTAGTCCAGGTCTGGCAGGAGATCCCTCAGGAGACCATCCGCCACCTCATCAGGAGCATGCCCAGGCGTTGTAGGGAGGTCATACAGGCACGT
>JBAMHW010000026.1:11205608-11218332 GCA_037177495.1 Rhadinocentrus ornatus | reverse complement strand
GTGATTTTGTTGTCAGCACATTCAACTATGTAAAGAACAAAGTATTTAATAAGAATAGTTCATTCATTCAGATCTAGAATGTGTTATTTTAGTGTTCCCTTTATTTATATATATATATAGGTGTGGGAGTCAGCCCTGCCTGGGATAATAAAGGGCTGACAGAAAACAGTCTGAGTATAATGACAGAGCAGAGTCAAAGTGTATTCACAAAAAGCCTCTCGTACATTATAGGCTCGGTGCTGCACTTCGATGCGCTCATTCATAGATTTCTGCTCCCGTCGTCCTTGGTTACTGCTGTGCACACCAAGGATATATGATAAATCATGTATCATTTTGTATTTTACGCTATAGTTCTTTCCATCTGTAATAGATCAATCTTATAGGGGTTTAGCTTGGTTTTTTATTGGTCATTTATTCTGAATTTCTTTAGACAACCACAGTGCAGGGAGACAGTTCAGTGTCTGTCTTGTTTTCTTAGCAAATGGATGTCTTCATATCAACAGTGTCATTTTTAAACACTGTTTTAATCAACAGATGGTGTTTGTGAACATTCTGCAATGCCCACAATGTTTCCAAATTCTAACTGGTACTTGTGAACAGTGATAAAAACAAAAATTATACATGCTATTTCACATGGATCTGTAAACACCAGCAGAACACATGGCCATACTTATAAATGTAGCTGCAAACACTGGTTCAACATTCAGTTACATATGGTTATAAATGCAGCTCTATACCTCACACTGGGGTGCATTCACAGAAGGGACTGATGATAAAAAAACAAAACAATAAAAAGCAGGAAACTGAGAGGAACACTGAGCTCATTTTCTCCCACTGCTGCTTTGACCTCACATCTCTGAGAAAGCTCACAGGGAAACCTCACTTCAATTTAGCAGACTAAACAGCTACATGGAAGACATGTTTTAGCTGCTGACTAGACCCCACAATCCCACCACTGGCACCAACATAGGCGTAAGTGGTAGAGTAGATCAAATGTTGCACTGGTACTTCAGTGGTGGGGCAAAGAGTACTGGTTCTAATACTGGAGCTGGTTTAGGCGCTCTGCCTGTCAGTGGAGATGTTTCCCATCTTCACTGATAAATCACCTTCATCTTCACCATAAATCATGGTTTAATGTTCTGAATTTTACTGATCAATTGGCTCCCTTGATTAAACTCCTGCTAGTAAACATGCTGTAGCTGCATCAGTTCATCTGTCTTTTCTAACCAATTTTGGGCCACACTGAAAGCAGTAGCTGTATAATATACACAGTTTTCCTTTCTTTGACATATCTTCATATTATTGTCATTGTAAATCCAGGATGATGTTTAAGGAGGGTCAAAATGACAACCTGTGTAGCTTTGGCACAACCCAGCAATGGCAACAAGCTCATCTAATGTCTTCATACAGGAGCTCACAGGAGGACAAATACACCTGAACTCCTGCTCCTTCCAGGTGTTTCTTAACATTTTAAATTTGTAAGGATTTCGCAGTCAACACATTTATGACATTTATAATACAGAAAAAGTCACTTAAGGCTGAGCGACCTAGATATGATTAATAAAAAATAAAAATAAAAACACCTGGATTGGGACTCCAGTCTGGTACTTGAGATTGGATCAGGACATCCCTTGCTATTAAATACTCCCTTGGCCTCTGGATACTTTGGGTATTTCCATAATTTCCAAACTCAAAAATCTACCAGTTAATGACAGTATTTTAGGATAACAGCTAAGGCATGCACCTGCAACTTCATTCTCTCTCCATTTCCACTTTATGTCAATCTCTACATTATCTAAATGTCATTTAATTGGAAAAAAAATGGGAGCCCATTGGAGCCAATTTTCTTTTTTGTTTTATCCTCCACTGTCTACTGTCACCCAAATTGTTTTCTCAGGAATAATAACGTCTTTCTGTTTGGTTCCTAAAGTGATCTGAAGCAGGCAGATTTTTCTCCAAAGCCGATCTGGTGTCTCTCATTGCACAGGATGGTTTATACAGTCTGCTCAGTGATGCTCTCAATTGGCTGTAGTAATGACACTCATTTGTCAAAATGAATGTACATCTCTCCCTCATAACTGGAGGCAATTCACATCTTCTCTATTGTTTCACTGTACAGACAAATTATTGCATTTATTTATGCCTCCACATTGTTGCCACATACACAAGTCTCTGAAATGTGGTATCCAGGGAAACCCAGTTTTTGTTTGTAAATAGTTTCTCACCAGGTTGAAGGTAAAGGTATCCCATTTTGGAGACCATTTGCACCACATAGTTCAATCTGAACTTTTTTTTTATGCTAAAACAGCTTTGACCAGTGAAGGCATGGACATTGAGCACCTTCAGATAAAATGATTTACATCATGTGTGGTGCGGTCTTTGGGGATCAGGTTTGTTTTCCACAGATCTCATCAGATTGGTGTCAGAGGTGTTTGGGGGGTAGGTGAACACCTCAGAGTTTTTGCTCTTTTGAACTGTCTCCCTGCACTGTGGTTGTCTACAGAAATTCAGAATAAACCCTTCTTACTGGTGTCTTACTGAAGAAGGCAGCTATTGTTTTATGCATCACAGTCTATTGAACACCAACCCCGCCTTCTTGTTTTATTAAAGAGTTTTCTGAATTTTTATCAGCCATATACATTAAATACAACAAGATTTTAATTACTAGTGATTTTAACTTACATATTGATTATTGATTGACAGCAGCGATCCCTACTCCTGCAAATTTTTAAACCTTTTAAACAGTATGGGTTTTAAGCAACATGTAACACAGCCTACTCACAACAGAGGACACACCCTGGACCTGGTCACAACCTATGGTCTGTCCACTGACATGAAGGATACAGTTAAACAGGCCAGAACACTCCACTTCTCAAACCTCATCACAGATAACAAAAACAACCCCAAATTCCTATTTAAAACCATTGATCTTTTAATAAATGCTGATTTTAACAAGTCCTCCATGCCTGCATCAGATGCTGTGTGTGAGGACTTTGCAGACCACTTCAGAAGTAAAATCGATACTATCAGATCCAGTCTTTTATCCCAACATATAGTTGACTTTAACAGATCTAAACCTCAGTTTTTACTGGAGATTTTTGTCCTGGTTGATGGAAAGATGCTTGGTCGAGTTTTCTCCCAACTAAACCCAACAACCTGCCTTTTAGATCCAATTCCCACATCCCTTTTGAAAACATTTTGTAGTTTCTTTGAGCATGATCTTTTAAATTTAGTGAATTACTCTCTTCAGATGGGTGTTTACTCATCTGCCTTCAAAACGGCGGTGGTGAGGCCCCTTCTGAAAATGAGTAATTTAGATCCCATTCATTTTGATAATTAGCAACCTGTATCCAACCTACAATTTTTAAGTAAAAACATCGAAAAAAGTATTTTTTACTCAGTTAAAAAACTTCTTGGATAAAAACAATATCTTGGAAAAATATAAATCTGGTTTTAGGACCAACCACGGTACCGAGACAGCCCTTTTAAAGATTGTTAATGACCTCAGGTGTAATTTTGACGTACGGAAACTTTCAGTTATGGTTCTACTGGATCTAAGCTCTGCCTTTAATACAGTTGATCACCAGATTTTATTAAACAGACTCAGAAGTCTGGTGGGCCTCTCAGGTACTGTTCTTAAATGGTTTTACTCCTATCCCACAGATCAACAATTTTATATAAGTATGGATACATGCTTCTCAAAGATCTATAAAATCTAAAGTGGGGTTTCCACTTCTTTTTAATTTGTACATGTTACCTCTTGGGGATGTCATCAGGAGACACAGCATTGATTTTCACAGCTATGCTGATGATTTGTAGCTTTACATCGCTGTGTCTGCTGATGATCTGAAGCCAGTTAACACTCTTTTAAACCGTATTTTAGATATATTATATATAGACATTTAGACATATTATAAGTCATGGATGGCAGATAACTTCTTACAGCTCAATTAGGACTAAACTGAAGTTTTAATTATCAGTCCTCAAGACAAGAGAGAGATAATTTTATCAAAATTACAAAACTTTAAATGTTCTTAGTGTGTAAGAAATCTGGGTGTCCTCTTTGACTCTGAGCTTGATTTTACTCCACACATTAGAAATGTCACAAAGACAGGATTCTATCATCTTAAAAACATCGCCAGAGTCCGCCCTTTTCTCTCTCTTGCCAGCATCGAGGTGCTGATGCATGCTTTTTTTTCTAGTAGATTAGATTACTGTAATGCCCTGCTCTCTGGTCTACCCAAAAAGTCTATTTCTAACCTGCTATTACTCCAGAACTTAGCAGCATGTGTTCTGACGAGGACCGGAGGGCGGGTACACATTACACCAGTTTTTAAATTGCTGTATTGGCTCCCTGTGCGTTTCAGGATTGATTTTAAGGTTCTTTTAGTTGTTAGGACTGGATCCCCAAGATATTGCTTCCTCACAGCAGCATCAAGCCAGATGTTTTAATTTCATTACCTCTTTAGAGACAGTTATTATAGAAGAGAGTTCATGTTGTACAGATTAGGGAGTGTGCAGGTGCTTGGTTTGTGTGAGTGTGAGTTTGTGTATGAAAAGTGCTATATAAATAAAATTTGATTTGATTGTAGTGGTGAGTCGTTGCCACGAAGAAGGAATGTGATTGGTCTAAAAAAATTCTGCAAAGTGCAGGAGTAACATCCATACCAGGATGGAGGTTTTCCCAGCAGAGCATTACATAAGAACAAGATAAGAACTGTTACTTATAATATTTTATGTTATTGGTTTTAATAGTATATCTGATCAGTGATTTAAAAAAACAACTGTTACCTTATTGTTATTTACTCATGTTCAATGGTTTTCAATGAAGAGCATTAGCCCGTATGCTATCAAGGCTAGAAAGCAAGCTAAATTTTAGTTTCTCTGTGTTTAATTAAAGAGGTAACCTTCTCACTACCTGGTATAAAATTCTGACACAGGTTGTTGCTTTTTCAAGGAACAGAACGATACATAATTTTTTTATGTTTTCATAAGTTACAATCGTGCTCTCCATGTATTTGATACCAAGCTACTGCTAATAGCTAATGTTTCCGTATGAAATCGTTTTTGTGACTTGCAGACTCAGAGATCATCTGATGAAGGGAGAGAAAGAGGGAGTAAAAGCAGTGGACTGTCGGCGCTGCAAGAGAAAGTGCTGTAACATTACTCTGTTTAATAACATGTATTTCAGCTGATTTATCCAGGAAGGTGGACGACATATTGATAGAAAATAATTATTATCGGAAGATATTTTTGCATTAGAATGCTGCGGTTCTGGTGATTAAATCCCGCCGAAAAACTGGTTTTACTTTGGTCTATTTTGTCTGACTGGAAGGAGGACAACTACCCCCATCCCGCTGACAAATCAGCTGAAATAATTGATGAAACAGGAGGGAAAGTTCTCTGAAAATACGTCTGAAATAAGCGCACGGTCGCCTGCTGGTATGACTTCTGTGAAGAGTAACAACTGAAAACTGTTGCAACGTAGCTGTTCTACTGTAGGCTAACTAACAAATTAGCCATTTCTGCCGTTTTATATAGCAAGTAACGGGAGTCTAAACTAGTTGCTGGACCACCCTGTCCTGTTTCTAACAACGCCAAAATAAATTTCACTGTTAGATTGCATTAACTCACCTATCCAGCAGAATGGCTGCAACCTCCGCGTTAGCATTGAAGTCCCTCTTATCATCAGCTGCCTCCATCTGGTAAATGCTCCACCGATGTACACTCTTATTTTCTCCCGGTTATTATTTCTTTTTCTTTTCTTGGCTATTTTTTTCCTCTGTCTCGCGGGCGAAGAGTATAGATGGTTCCATTTCAATGTAAGCTGGCAAGCTGAATGATCCACGGTCATCTTGGCTTGTTTACACCACCCCTGCGCCCTCCCCCCGAAACAGCGGGGACTTGCAGGTAAAACGCACAAAGCTAACAAGTTTGTCCCCTTTCGGTTACTGTATTCAAACATGGCGATGCAACATGGCAGCCTCCAGTTGGGTGCGCCGCCACCTATGTATTTATAAACATCTAATTCTAAGCTACAAGAACGCTTTTATTTGGATGGGACTGTGATTAGACTTTGGTAATATACGTATTAATGAAAGGGATACTTGATTTTTGCTAACAAAAAAACTACACACAGTCCCTTTAAATTTTAGAGCAGTTTATATTCTTATTAGGACTGCAACTAATGACTATTCTGATAGTCAATTAGTCACCGACTATTAAAACGATTAGTCAACCAATCGGATTATGCATCTCATAATTATTTTACTTTCAGCTTTGAAATCTTGTGTGAGGTTATGTAAGTCCGACATGCCTTCTTTTTAAATGTTTGAGAATTGTGGATGTACTTTCGTGGTACGCAAGGTCCGCGCTTACAAATCACACATTTAATTTATTTTGTAAGTTTAACATGAAATTATCTCAGACTTTTGGCGTCCTCTGCCGCTGTTTTGTTCCCTTGTCGGATGCCATATTTTTCCGCTAGCGGACTTTATTGCACATGTGCAACTCTCAGCAGAGATAGAAAAAGAAGACGATGTCTCACTCTGTAGTTTTCTTTCTTTACGCATGCGCAACTCTCAGCAGAGATAGAGGAAAAAGACGATGTCTCACTCTATAGTTTTTTTGTTTGTTTTTTCCCCCGACAATAGTCGACGGGTAAATTTGTTGTACACTATTTTTATTGTCGACTATAGTTGACGTCGACTAATCGTTGCAGCCATAATTCTTATATACAACTAAAAATGAAATTTTTTTACTACTTAGGGTAGTGGTAGGGAACCTTGGTCCTCATCCTGCGATTGTCCATGTGTCCTTGCTCCAATACACCTGATTTTAATTTATGAGTCATTGTGCAGAACTTGATTGGCTGTTGAATCCATTTGATATAAATCAGGTGTGTTAGAGCAGGGAAACGTGCAGGAATGCAGCCCTCGAAGACCAGGGTTCCCCACTACTGACAGTATCATATCAGCGCATCCATATATGAAGCAGCAATGTTCATTTCCCATGTGACAAGCCAGACACTTAACATTATTAGCATGTGTCATGTGTCCAAACAGCAACCTCTCTGTATAGTTATGTATGTCAACACACACATATTGCTGGTATCCACACACACATTATCACAAGTTGAAATTTGTTATTGCATCAAGACACTGCATACAGCTTCCCCCATTCCCATCAACCTCAAAAACCTCCAATTACACATTGCATTCGTGTCTTGGCCTGGCACTCTCTGCTGCTAAACATAGACATCTTCTGTCATTATGGCGCCTCCAGGAAGTGCAACAGGGAGCCGACGATGTGACACTACACAGCATGACTGCTGCATATTGTCTGTAAGTGTCCAGAACAGCGAATAGAAAGGATTTTGGCTGAAGCCTTTGAAACTGGAAAAAAATATTCTTCAATTCTGTCGAATCTAAAAAAGATGTATCAAAAAGCACAACAATCAGTATACCCAGCCTGTATACATTTATGTATGTGTCCGTATGTGCGGTAGGTGGGCTGTGTATCGTGACCTGGGGTTGGGGGGTTGATAGAGGAGGTGTAAGGGGGATATTTTCTTGGAGGAGAGGAGATGCACAGTTGCCCCGGTAACCAGGAAATAGCAGGCTTGTGTGTGTGTTTTTATATGACTGTACTTACCTTCTCAGGACAGCGATCTCGTTCTCGATGCTGCTCTCCTTCCCCTTCAGAGCCTTCTTGGGGATGCATTTCACTGCAAACATCCGTCTAGTCAGCTTCTCCTGGGCCAGGACCACCTCTGAAAATGCCCCACTAAGAACACAGAAAAAGAAATTTTATTTTCAATCTTTTTCAACTCAATCCTGTACAGGGATTACATGCATCAGCTTTTTAAGGCGATTTTAAGATTTAAGGTTATATCTGATCTACTATTTGTAAAATTGGTCACTTTTATAGTCTTACATGAAGCAGATTTTTAAAAATTCTTAAAACTAAAATTTTACACTTTATGAATTAAATTATTCTGCCTAAAAATATGCCTTTTGCAACAAATGCAGTGTGTATTCTACGATGTTAATATCCAGAAAATTACACATCAGCAGGAATGTGATTGGATCTGTCAAGAGAAACATTACAGCATTTGCAATTTTCCTATACATTCATTCAGAACGACTGCAGTGATGGAAAATTGTTTTCAACTTTTGTTACAAAAAATGAACACCATCCCTACATCAATAAGTGAAAAAATTGTAAGATTAACTCAGCTTTCTCTTGAAGGTCTTAAATGAGTGTGCATGTTTGTGAATGTGTGCATGTGCGTCACAAAGAGAAGCAGGGCGATGAATGAAGATGAGCCTATTGCGAGTTAATCTGTCTAAACCATGTGTAGAATCCTGCGTCGATCTGTCCTCAGACTCACTAACATATTTAAGTAAACATACATGTATTTATCTCCCCTCTCTCCCATCTATTTAACATTCAGACAACCTGCAGTTGACACAAATCCGGACTTTACAAATCCTGCTGAGGGGAAGTAAAATTAAGACCCCAGCTGTCTCTTGGCAATCCTTGCTCTAGCTTCTTTGTTTTTTTCTGAACTTTTAGTCCAGTATGAGCCTTCAGGAGGTAATCCTCAACTAAATATATTTTTATTGTTCTAAAGTACAGGCTTGGCAATAAGTGAAGAAAAAACTTTGCTTTTAGGCCCTAAATCAGCAAAAGGCAAAGCTATATATTTACAAGTCAATCTTTATTCCAGCTCCCTTCTATAGTCTTGAGCTATGGACTGTTTATAAAGATCACAAATCTAAGCAGCACAAATTAGCTCCTTCTTGTGCTTTGAAAGAAGCATCTGGACATTTCCTATGAAAAACAGGCCTTGTGCCATCTTTTGGGAACATCTCAAGCTGGATTTATACTTCTGCGTAGGTCCATGAAGACGTGACATACACCTCTTCGATACCCAACGTGCACCCCAGCATGCAGCGCAAGTATGTGGAAGTACTCCCTTGTGATTGGTCGGTTTGTGATTATCTGTTTCTGGATTTCTAAAGTGTCTTGCTGAATTTGTGTGGGAACCACGGAAGAGAAACTGCAACACGATGGTGTAACCCTACGCTTGAGTGCAAGAGCACATTTCCTCAGAAGAGCTAGAGGAGGTGGCTGGGAAGAGGGAGGTCAGGGGATCTCTACTTAAAACTGTTGTCCCTTTAGAGCCTAAGAAGCAGTAGAAAGGGATTGGTACCACCTGTCTGGTGCAGAACTGCACAAGGAAATAAAGGTATTTCAGAAACAAATTTGCAATGTGATTCTTAAGCAGTTAGCAAAGAGAAAATAAGAGTGTACATCGGTGGTGCATTTACCAGATGGAGGCAGCTGATGAGGAGTGTCATGCTAAGTGTACCTGTGCTGAGTATATTATTAAACTATTCATTCATAACTAATCTTTTAAATGTGCTCTCCCTTACAACAATATGTGCATGCTGCCTTTTAGGAAACACTTAAAAACAAGCCATCCATCAACCACATGGGCCCACTAGTCTTCAAAACATCAGGATACCAACACACAAACAATAACAGTCTGTTGCTGTCTTAGCTGCAGTCCTTGAATTTGCCATTTTTCTCATCCCTCTCAGCAACATTTTCTTCTCACCTTTATTTCCTCCTCCCCTTCCCCTGTCATTCTCTCTTAGTCTTTCACCTCATGCGCCACAAATCTCTCAGAGTGACAAGAGATCATACTGACTTGTTGCCCCTGGTGATCTAAGTGGACCGTCTGGAAACCAATAAGATTGCATCAATTGACTCACATGCACTCACAACAGACACTCGCAGTGACTGATAATGGTCTTTAGGGTTTTGGTGACGTCAAAGCCAGACGAAACAAGTGCTCTGTGCTGTTAGGGTTATTGCTACACTCAGTTTCATGTGGAAAAACACACACACACAGCAACACACATGCCGGACACATATAATTTATTACTATCAGATATATGAATGGGCGCCCATGGTGACTCCTACCGTTTAACAGCTGCTGCTATTAGTCATCAAACAAAGTAACATTTACACCTGCACTTATTTATGTGATTCTGTTGTTTTACTATTATTTATTTCCACTGGAGAGGATAATTCAGGAGCACCCGTTACAGCTTGTGTCATGTTAATGGCGGCACTTATGTGCAATGAAAGAACAGAATTATTACAATGTGCAACACATGTTGTTTTTGTTCTAGCCAGAAAATATTTCTCTCAGGTTTTGGCCTTCCAACATTTAACTGGAACTGAAATCCAGTTTTTATTCTTAATTCAGAAAACTCTTTGCCAACTATGGCTTTCATAAGTAAACAAAACACTGAAGAAATGACTAATTTTACTACCTTTACTTCACATTTGCTCGTTCATGAAATTTAAACAAAAGCAAAGTAGTTTAGTCTTAGTGTATGCTTTCAAACAGCACCAAAGTCATTTAATAATTTTTGGCCAGTAATACTTGCTTTTCTAGTCATGAAAACATTTGAGAAAAAAGTCAGGAATGGGATCCAGTTTGTTTACAGGGCAGGTAGAGGTGTTGAAGAGGTTGAGGGCACCCTACTTCATATAGTCCAAAGTCACTTGGATGGTTTTAAAACTTTGCATGTTTGCTTTTTATTGACTTTTCCTGTGTTTTAAACTATATCAAACCACACATCCTGCGTCCTTTCAAAATATTTATTTGTCTTATATACGGATCCCAATTACAGTCCGGTTGTGGATGACTTTGTTTATTGGTGTAAAAGCTGTTTTCCAGATATAAATACATCAAAAACACGAGAGGAAAAAAAACGAGATGTCTCACTATTAGGGTTTTTTCGACTGGGGTGGTTCTTTCGTTGATTCGGAGCCACAGCCTGCCTAAGCACGGGTTATTTGATTTTCGACTGCCCAGACACCCGCTCCCGGCTCTCAAAACTGGTTCGAAGTTGGCTTCAACTCTTTGCTGGGCCAGATCTAAAAACCGCTGCAGTTGGCTGCTTTCGGACATCTGCAGAAGGAGACGCTGCAGCAGGCTACGAAAGAACTGTTGACCAGCTAGTAGATGACTTAAAATGGTTGGAAAACCTTTCAGTGACCATAACATGGAGCTAAAATGTAGCAGCAACTGATGACCCTCCTCTAAAAAAACAACAAAACAAAACTAAACATATTTTGAATGACTGAACTGGAGATCGCCTGGCAAACCAAATCAACCGGGGCTGTTAACTCTACTACAGCTACGTTCATCCACGGCCACGGTGGAAACGGGAACGTGAATCAGGTAAGTCTAGGAGCTTTCTAGACAGACACATTATGGATCGAGTGTGAATTATTTAAAATGATCTATTCTGTTAGCCATGCTAACCCGCTAACAGTTTCTAACAATAGTCAAGCAAACGTGTGAGTGTGTTGTCCTGTGAAAAAAGAAACTTTCCCTAACATTTGGCCATGCATGCCAACTCTTATGTTATATAATGTGGGGTTCTTATTTGGTTTGTATTTTTTTAAACAGAGTTAAAGTCCCTGAAAACATTGCTGAGTTTACTTCACTTTCCCCCAGTGTCCCTATGCTGTTGTCATCCTCTTTTTCTCGTCATAACAGACCAGGTAATAAATGTGAATATCATGGAAGCAGTTATTAATTAAAGCTGTTATGTACTAAAATTACGTGTTGTGGTTACCACGAACATCTGTTTGTGCTTTGAAACAGGTAAACGGGACTCTGATGCAGAGTTGCTGCTGCTGGAGAAGACAGAGGAGAAGCTGCAGGAGGACGGGGAGGAAGTTTATCTCTCGTTTGCTGCAAAGCCTGAAGAGATTGAGGACATCAGTGCAATGATGGGGGGCATGGTGTCCATAATGGAGACTACAAAATAATAATAATAAATCAAATAAAAACCTTTTTAATTCAAGGAGTGGTTTTTGCTCACTGGCTGTGATCACAGAGACATGCTGTCCCTGTCTCCTTCCCTGCTGCAGTGGTGCGTCTGATGTAATCGGGGGAGAGCGGGTTTATTAAAATGAAGAGACGTTTTCTGTCTGGAAAGGCCCATCAATGTATGTATTTTTATTGTCAAGAGCTTTAATATGCATAGTTTTCTATGCTTTGTTAATGTAAGGAAAAACTTTTCCTTCACTTGTTAGCAGCTCATATTTCATTTCTGAGTGATCAGCAACAAGCAAATACATGTAAATATAAGATTTTTCTCTTCCTTGATGGTAACAGGTACAACCAGAGATGACAATTAGGCCAGTCGCGATATTCTCAGAAATTGTTGAGATAAGCGATAAATGTTGCACAAAGTAATAATGTTATTCTAAGACTATTTTCAACTAATATAATGATAATGCCATAATAATGCAAGAACACCCTTTCAAAGATCAATAATTTTCATTTTCTAAAGAACATTTTACACTGGAACTGGAAGAAAGTTTAAATAACAAAACAAAAACAATAAATAGAATGGACTCTCAGTCTCATTAACAACGAATGAAAACCAAACACAACCAAAAACAATAAGTATGATGGATAAAAATAATTTGTTCTGTAAACAAAATTGCCATTCAAAAGTGATAATATATAACATATAACATATATAAAATAAAACACGGGGCTCAGACAGGAAAAAACAGCAAAACTGCCAGTTAGTATCATTGTGTTAAGCGCAGTTTCCTCATGTTTACTCAGCCTGTTATAACTCCAGACAGAGAGGGGTAGCCATTCTAATTAATAGAAAAG
>JBAMHW010000026.1:11149357-11205508 GCA_037177495.1 Rhadinocentrus ornatus | reverse complement strand
AAAAAGGCCACCATTTTTTGGTTTGAGGGGTTGGAAAGGGAAAGGAAAAAAAAAAAAAAAAAAAAAAAAAAAAAAGTATCATTGTGTTAATAAAAAAAGTAGAACTGAAAAAAATGTACTGCACATCGCTGCTGTTTGTGAAGCTGAAATATCTCCCCTCATCACTGATCTATGAGCAGTGAGTGAACCACGCTGTACTTTTCCAATTTTGCTGGGACACTGGCCCAAAAGTAATGCGGCCCACTAGGAATCTTCCAGAACCTCTCGATTAGCCGGCATTGCTCTTGATGTGTATCTTGTCATATACGGTAGTATATAGGCTGACTGTATTTGTGTAATGTGCCTGCGCATTACGGGGGTTATTACGGTAGACCAGGAAGTGGGGGGTTTGTACTGACTGTGTTCTGCCTACATGTGGGGAGAAGCGACACAATAAACGAGAAAGTGCTCGTAGCTATTTTTCTCCATTCGACTTATTTACATGATTCAGCGTGAGAATCTCAAATGCGCGAGTCTCACGGCCGATACGTGAGAGTTGGCAGCCCTGTAAAACAAATGCGGCATATCGGCTCACACAGGTGCTTCACCACGGTCTCGTGCTGCAACATGCTGCTGTCAAGTATGACACTAGACTTGAGAAATCACTTCGCAAGAAACGAGAGCGTTCAGTCGCAATACTCTATAGTGAAACCTACTGTCATACACAGTCTATGGTAGTAAGAAAAAAGAAATTAAAAAAAAAGGAAAATTATCGCGGGGAGCAAACTTATTGCCCTCATTTTTTCTTACTGTGCAAATAATTGACTTATTGCTTATCGTAACAAGCCTAATGACAATATCAAAATTCATTAGGTTGAAATTCTTATGAGACCACGACACATCATTTTCAATGATCGACTGAAAAAAAAAAAGCTTCTTTGTGGGAGCCACAGTGAGAAAAACATGCTAACTAATGGGAATTTCAGAAGTGTGCCGTGAAAGACTTTACACTGCTGTACAGCAATCCTGTCAACAAATGCAAGGCTCTATATTTCCCCCCAAAAAAGGCATTATGTAATTTATCAAAAAGATGCCAGACTGAATGCATGCTATAAACAAAGCTATAGGTGATCCAACAAATATTAGACTGTGACTTTTGTTTGGTTGTTGTTTTGGCTAGGCAGTACCCATTTATCATATCCTTTGTTCACTTTGCCCATAACCACTCCCACCTTGAAGAGGTTCCTTGAAGTGAAAGAACATATAATCCTTGATCACATCCAAACTGAACATCTATGAAAGATTTAGATTTGAAATATCTTTGTAAAATCTTTGTAATTAGTGTGTTTTTCCACTTTTCCTGAAGAAGCTTTCAAACTTTACCATGAAAAGGAAATTATGTTGCCTACAAAGCCACAATCAAAACAAGTTTTTGGTGAAAACAGTACGATTCTAATATAATTTGAACAAAATATGAGTCTTGTTAAATAGAGTAGTACAAAGAGACGTATACGTGCAGTTTATCCTGCTGCCATCTGGCAAAAGTATTCAATATTGTACAACCAAGCAGCAGCTTGTTTCCTCAGGCTGTGAGAGAGCTGAATTCATCAAGACTCTACCATAAAATCTACCTTAATTCTTCCAAATACATTTACTTATTTAATTCATATGAGTAACATAAAGGGGGCTACATTTGTAATTTTGTTATGTAATCTCTGGTGCACAATGGTAATTAAGCCAAACAGAGATTATGCAACAAATATTGATCACAACACTAGCAAAGCAAAGATTAGATAGCATTTGCATTTGCTCACAAAGACAACTTTACATGTTGCGGAGTGACAAAGTGCTTTTTTATGTAAAGCACTGAATTGTCCTGCACATGAAATGTGCTATACAAATAAATTTGCCTTGCCTTAAGAGAAGTTAAATAAAGAAAAAGGTCAAACGGGAGAGAGAGAGAAATTGAGAGAAGACTGAACCTAATAAATTGTGAATTTTAAAGTTGCATGCATGTATACACACATACACAGCAGCAGAAAAGCAGCATGAAAGCAGAATGGTCCACTTCACATTATGTCAACCCTAAATTCATTAGCTTGCAACACAAACACTGGCAGACGAGTAGGTTCATGTGATTGGAGGAAAAGAACTTATATAACATCTGGAGGTTGTTTTAAGTGGATTGTTCTTGTGTGTTTGACTGGCTGGAAGTCCCCACGTGCCGTTACCCGCGGTAACAATGGGTGCATTTCCTTATGTATGAACCTGTGTAATTGTGTCAGTCAAGCTCCGCTGCCTCCATCAGTGTGCCTAGCAGGGAATGTATTGGCATAAACTGAGTGTTTCTCCATCAAGCGCATATCCAACAGGGAAACAGTCTGTCTCATGTGCACACATCGAAACCAGTGTTAGATAGCGACTGAGGGGAAGAGACCAGAATAGGATGACAGGGTGACAGTGACACATTTAACGTGAAGAGTGACAGCAGCCATCTGTATTTGTCAATGTCAAAAATCATCTAAAAAGTTGTTCAATCATATGTTTCTGTTTTTTATGGAAATTCATCAAGAAGTACGGCATGCCTGCTGCAAAAGAATCACATCACAGATGTCTCTTAGTGTGTGTTTTCTGTAAATGGCAGTTTGCAGGTGCTACAGAAGCAGGAGGTTTCAACTCTCTAACAGCTGTAAGAAAGCAGAAAGCATTACTGTAAAAAGAAGAGCTTCTTTGTGGGAGTCACAGTGTGACAATTGTGCTGACAAATCCATAATAGAGGAGGATGAAAGGCCGAATGAGATCAGAATGCAGTGCTGCAGCAACACGACTGTATTTCACGATTGTAAATGAAGCATCAGCATGATCAAAAGTCTACTCACAATGCCAATACTCACATGCTGATGCTTAGCAGGAATAATGTTTTGCATATTCAACATTTTAGTTTAACATAATAAAATGCTTATCTTCTCTAATAACAGCAGAACTCCACACATAGTCCAAAAATAGTAAATTAAAGTTAATTAATTTTAATTTGCCAAGTTTTTTTGGTTTGTCTGTATATGTATTCAGAGCCAGTGAGCAATGCATTATAACAATTCTTGGTGTTAACTTATTAATATGTTGACGCAAAATTAACACACTGCCTTGCTTAGCCTTAAATAATGCAAACATGTAAAAAGTCCTGTTAACACGATTAGTGCCAGCAGGTCATGTCTATGTCTGCTGTTGCTATGTAAACAAAGGAATTAATAGCATATATTGTGACACATTCCACACAGAAGTCAGTGCACATCTGGTGCTGTGAAACTAAAATGTCATATTGTCCCTGCATAAACGACACAGTGGCATAATCAGAAAATCTTCACCATTAAAGGTATTTTCCTAAGTTTGGTTTCAATGCACAAAACTGTGTTTGCATCTGCGTTTGTTAAAATATCCACATACATGTGGACACAGGTTTAAGGCAAGCAGTTATAGCCATTCTCATATAGGCGTGCATAGGTCATTGAACAGGTAGGTAATATATTGTGTAGTATATGTTAAATTGTTTCTGATGATGCTGGGAGTGTGGCATTTGGACACTTGCTGGCCAGTTCGGCGAGCAAGTAGCATCCTCCTGCATGCTTTACTATGAGCAAAAAGTCCTTCCACAAGCCCTTTTAATGCTGTAAGATGTTTTTACGCGAAAACTTTAAAATGTACAACAGGGACTCTCAATCCTGTCCTCGAGGGCCGGTGTCCTGTAGGTTTTAGAAGATTCCCTGCTGCAACACAGCTGACTCAGAGTCCCCATTGATTCAAGTCAGGTGTGCTGCAGCAGTGAAACTTCTAAAAAACCTTCAGGACACCAGTCCTCAAGGACCACGATTGAGGATCCCTGCATGTTCAATTTTGTGAAACATGGGGGATTTATAAATCCTGGAGTGGTTCTTTAAGCTTAGCATAATTGGTATAATTTCCTCATCAATATTAACAAACATACTGTATATAAAAAGTACCAATGCCAGGAAAGCCCGCACGGTCCATTATAACCTTCCATTTAGCCAGTAAGTGGTAAAAGCAGTGGAATGGAAACTAAATTGAGGCTCTCAAATGTCATTAATGGCACAGTTATTATATGAATTCCCTCCGAGAGAAATATTAATGCATCTGTCACAATTTTAGAAGCAAACACAAACCTCTCTAAAGCACAATCTAAGCTGTAACCCTTTAACAACATGTCTTTCAACATTTTTGAATTATTATTTCTGTTTTACTTGTTAAATTTTATCTTAATTTTTACAAGATTAATTTCTCACAGTATTAACTTCTATTTCATGTCTAAATACATTCGGTGAGAACAGTTCTAAGTTCATTTACATTAAACATTCATATGTCTCTCAGCCTTGCTAAGTCAGCACTGCAGGTCTGTTCCTGTTCAATCAATAATTAGCAGTTTAATCAAAGCAGAAGTAGTCCCCTCGGAATGGACTCGTACATGCACACATAGCACAAGGCCTGACAATGACAGAGTGTGGACAAGGACAATTACACAGCCCAATGCTAACGTCATCACTGGGCAGGCCCCATGCGCACCATCATTTTTGTGTGCTTGGAATACAAAATGATCTGCTTGAATGATTTTTCATTGTCATGACACCAAAGAAAATATAGACAATCTTCCAGCATGCGAAGGAAAAGAGATGTAAATAATAAAACAATCAGGGAAAGCCAAAACAGATTAGAAAAGAAAGACTGGGAGTAACTGAAATAGCTGTTTTTGTATGAACCAAATCATGACGTTGTGCTGTGTTTCTTTTTATTTGCCATATCAGTCAACTTTCCTTGAACAGGTTTCTAATGTCAGTCTTGAGCTGATCAGTTTGTTTAATGAAATCTAAACGTTTGTGTGATAAACAAACAAAGTTATCCCCCCGGATGAGCTGGTGAATGTGGCCAGGAAGAAGGAAGTCTGGGTTTCCCTGCTTAGGCGGCTGCTCCCGCAACCCGACTCCGGAGAAGCGGCAGACAATGGATGGATGGAATTTTTTTTATTTATTTGTTTTTATTTCTGCCATTATTGTACACTTGTAACTTTAAAACTTGCTGTATTTTATTTGGGGTCACTTTGTGGCTTGAAGGCTGGGGACATCCTGAACCGGTCCATACAAGGATATTAGACAGAATTAACCAGAACACTGTTTTTGAGACGTCTTCTCCCTGGCATCAAGGTGTCAGCTCATCTCCTGATTGCCTAATAATATACTACACTTGTATACACTTTCTTTCCATAATTTTGACAATATTTATGATGATTGAGCCTTTAATGTAAGAAAAAATTTTTAAAAATGAGAAAAAAAACGTCTTTCCAGCTCATTGGATCTTTCATTGCTCAGCATGCTAAGCAGTTTTGGTGTGATGGGAATCCAGCACATGCTCTTCACACTGTTCATTTCAAGCGTGCTCAATGAACCCAGAGGAAGAGAATGAGAAAGGTGTGAAGAAAGGGTGTGATCACACCTTGTGATTGACACAGTGAGAAAGTTAGATTCATTGGATTTACTGTGAGGTTAATTTAGGCTCAAACTATACAATCCACACAAAAGGCAACAATCATTTATCACACATCATCTCTTATTCCTCAGATGTAACCAAAAAAGAAAAAGTTGAGGTTAACTGAAGCCAAACTGTCACAATATTAGCAGAAAAAAACTGTTTTGACTGCATTACAGTCACAACTAAAGATATATTTGTATAAATATTGTAAAAAAAACCTGATTCTAGTGTTATAGCAAATATTACGCATTAATTAATTAACACTTTAAACGTGTAGGATCACATGAACACTGCTTATAGGCTTTAAGCTTTATTTATTTAGTATATCTTTTGATGCCAACAAAACAAATTAATATAGAAACAAAGTAAAGAAACCAGGAAGTTGCATTCCAACTAAATCCCCTGTGCTCTGAAAACAATAAATAAATACTGTCATCTCTGGATTTCTCTCAGAGAAAATAGATGAAAAAGGCTACAGCACCTCTATCTGGACTTGGGTGGCTACTTTCTGTAAACTACTTTAGAAAAATGCTTCTGAATATTGTATCAGAGTAGAGAATTTAGAAACACACACAGACAAAAAAACCCATCTAGCTAGCTTTGACTTCCAGCTGTCCTTATGCAGAATAGCTGCTGTTTAAGACCTTAATAATACTGGACCTGGCAGTGTCCTGCAGGTTTTTGATGTTTGTCTGCTGCAACACACCTGACTCAAATTATTGGTTCAATAAAGTATAACTACGCCCCCTACTTTTTGCATACTACACCCACTGCCGAATATGAAAAATGCCAGAAACTGCAAGGGTTGGGGTTATCTGGGAGCAGAGAGTGGGTGGGATGCACATCCTGAAATGATTGACAGACAGCAGCTCAGCTCACTGGCAAGATGGAAAGCGAGATTCACAAAGCATCTAAGCCACAGAGCGGTCTTTGAGGTGGAAGACTTTTCCCCCCCTGAATCCCCTAA
Organism: Rhadinocentrus ornatus; assembly: GCA_037177495.1. NCBI lineage: Eukaryota > Metazoa > Chordata > Actinopteri > Atheriniformes > Melanotaeniidae > Rhadinocentrus > Rhadinocentrus ornatus. Next base: position 11,199,027 of record JBAMHW010000026.1, on the reverse strand, counting down.
GCTACACATGAAGAAGGTGGTCCTGAACCGTATCAGTCTAAGCCGTAGCGCTGTTACGCTGGCCTGTCCACAGCTCCAGCAGATCTGGAAAGCTGTGGTGATTCCTACTGGTTGTGGCAGCTGCAGGAAGTGCCGCTGTAAGTTGTCGCTGCTATGACTTGAGCTGGTAAAGAATAAAGTCTGGTGTTACTTTTACATCCCTCAAAAGGAACATTTCATCAGAAACTCTGTGAAAGAATAAAAGTCTAAAACTAGCAAAGCTACACCAGATAAGTTCACATCCCTTCATATGTGTTGGTGGGCGTGGTTTTCTATGCCTACAAGGCTAGGACCCATCTATGCATTTGGAGGGAGGGGGCTGGGGGTTTTGTAAATTTTCTTGTGACGTAGATAATCTATAGGGTGCTATGAGCCATTTTTACCCACAAAATCCTGTTTTTAAAATAAACAAAAAACACATTTTTATCAACATTATATGTGGTTTTCATCACAATTAAGTAATTCTGTGTTGTTTACAGCTCAAAAACACATTTTTGGGTGCACTACCCCTTTGAGAGTCTTAGTATTAAAAAAAAAGCTGGTGGTGATCCTGCAGGTGGTGAAATGTGTTGAATTTCTTTTCTTCTTTTTTTTTTACAGGTGGATAAGACGTCCTCCATACATTGACACCTTGGTATTTTTTACAAAACCAAAAACAAACAAGCAAACAAACAAACAAAAAAAACGGTTTAAGATGAGTTAATATATTTGCTTGTTTGGAGGGAATGACTCTTCCACTGCTGTGCTGTCCCACTCGTTCACGCCCCGTCAGCAACTTGCAGAAATTGCGATGATCTGCCGGTACGGTTCAGACATAATCTTTTATGGAAGGTGACATATTAAGGAATTTTTACAATTACTTAATCATGGTGTTTAATACTGTGATGTGAAATTAATAATCGTAACATTGCTAATCACAACGCACAATTTTTTTAAATGTAAAGGTTAGAGGCAGATGAAAGAAATGTGATCTTTTTTCAGGCAAAATATTTCTTGCTATGTCTAAGGTGTATTAACAAAAATTTTAATCTATTGTTGTTTTTGAACTGAATCATCACAACAATGAAAAGCAGTTTTTGGTCATACTAACCATTATACTGTCTAAAACTGAGGGGAAAAGATTTTGTATTCTTATTTAAAAGTATTAAAGTACTTGAAAAAAATGATCCAAAAGCTCATCTGTTATGATCTCACGGGGTTATTTCAGGGTTTTTGTCATGTTTAGTTTCTGTTTAGTTCTTGGGTTAGGTTTTTTGGGTTTTGGCACGTGTAGTTCAGTTTTCACTGTTTTCTGTCCCTGGCTCGTTAGTTCACCTGGTTTGATTTTTGGATTGACTTCACCTGTTCCCGATTGGTTTCCCTCTGTATATATGTCCCTTGGTTTTCAGTTTTCGTTGTCAGATCCTTGTTGGTGTTTGGTTTACTCCCTGTTGTGTGTGGAGCCTTGTCCTCAGTTAAGAAAAAACCTTGTCACGCGCACCATTTTGCCTCCTGCCTGCTACTGCCTGCATTTGGGTCCTCACCACCACCCGCAATACATGACATCATCACGTAACCACATGAATGCCAATCACAGTAGAGAGAGAGAAAGAAATCTGCTTATACAATGAACCTGGCTAATTCAGGCAATGGACAACATCTGCTTGTATTTGATTACTCATATTTTTACAGTTCCAAGTAAAATGTAATTAATTAGTCATAGTCTGATCTCGACGTCATCTTTTTCTCATACTATGTTTCATCATGAACTGATGAATAACACAACCTCACAAAGCCTGAAGCAGTTTCTTACACGAATTTCCCAGAAGATGCAGACATATTATTCTGCCTGGCTTCACAGAACAATTTTCTGCTTTAATTTAATAGTATTTTTATGTGAAGGAGATAGTTGTGAGATAAACCGAAATAAGAGAAACTGAACATTAAGAGTCAGACAGTGCAACTTAACTGGTCAGTTTGTCAAACTTTATATAAACAAGATTTAAATCATCTTCAGAACTGCTGTGGTGCTCCAACCCACCAGTAAGAAAAAAAATGCTGATCTGAATCACTATGGCAACAGGAGGTAAGGCGTGATGGATGAGGATTTATTACGGCTGGTGTGTAAATGCAATGAGGCAGAAAAACGGGTTGGGTAAAATACAAACTCATACATCACACACACACACAAACTGAATTAACTAGTACTGTATCCAAGTCTGTATACAAAATGGTGTGAAATAATGGGAAGAAAAGCTATTTTGTGAGTCTGTGCACACTTTACATCTTTATATCAGAGCTCATAGGCTTAAATAACACTGTTGCCACGGCAGCAATTAAGTGCCAATTATAGTCTGTATTCTCACTGTGGCTGCACCAGATGATGAAGACGCAAGAGAGAGCACTGAAAGAAAACACTTCCAACAATCTTGTATGCAATTAAAGGGATGCAAAATAGACAATTAAAAACAAGGAATGGCTGAAAAAGTCCTCAAATTCTAAGCAATCCTATTGTTCATTTAGAAAAAATAAACAGGCTTCATTCCTTTACCAACACCATAACAGCTGGAACATGCAGACAGAGATCAACAAGATATTTTATGGAAATTATGAACTAAAATTTACAGTGTGAAACTTTTTTAAGGTTCCAAATAATATGAACCATCAAAATGGATTTATTAAACATCTGTGTTAGATGTGTGTCAGTGGCAAGCTGATTTAAGAACTGAGATACCAACCCTGGTTTGGTGAACACCAAAACAAACGTTTAGAAAAACAGATGCCTATCTGGACTAAGAATGTCTCCAAGCTGCAGACAAAACAAACCCGTTGTTATCTCAACCCTGAACTGTGAGGTTCAGCTTTAAGAATAGCAATGCTTAGATCTGTATTTATAGCTAAAGTGTACCATAGAGCAGGGACCTCCAACTGTGGTCAAGGGCCACTGTCCTGCTGGTTTTAGGTGACTCCCTGCTCCAACACACCTTTTCAAATTATTGGACTGAACAGCTTATTGTCAAGCTTTGAGTCAGGTGTGTTGAAGAAGGGAAACATCTAAAACCTGCAGGACAGTTGCTCTTGATGACCGCAGTTGGAAAACCTAACTTAGAGGCTCAGCCATGCCCTTCTTAATTTGGTACTTCTTGTGTTCTGCATTTAACAGATTTAATAAACTTGCAAGCTAAAAATGATTCATTAGTGATAAACAAAGCACAGCTGAAGCTGGGCTAGAGCTTTATTTATACTTCCTTTATGTACGTAAATAGCTACGACCGTGTCAAAACATTCTCAAAAGCCACTGCCCACATACTACCCATCCGTCTTTTACATCAGCATTGTTGTTAGGCAATACCTCCACTAGAGGGCAGAGCAGAGTTCACTTCTGATTTCTGCTTGTCAGACAATAGGAAACATGGCAACTTGGTAGGAAATCATGATAACATTTGCAGAAAAATACATAAAATGAGGCAGCACGTATGATAGGCAGCCATGGTCTATGGAATCATGAAACACACTGCAGCCCCCTCTTCGATCCTGTCTCTGCAACTTTATCTACAAAGTTTAGACATTTATTTGAATATGTTGAAAACATAAAAGGTAATAAAACATCTGAATTAGAAAAAAAAAGATGCCTCAGAGCACATGAATATTAGCCTGACCTAATGCATAACTGAAGGTTATGTTTGCAGTGATGCAGCAAAAATGGAGAACATTAATAAGCAAAACCATCCTAATGAAAAAATTATGACACCAAATAGTCTAAAAAGGTGCTAATTGTTCCTGTTTAATTAGTTCCAACGTTTATTGTTATTCAGGACATCAGTGTTAAACTGTAAAAATATTTTGCAAATACATTTTAGGTGTCATTCCTATATTGGGCAGTAAATCAGTGCATGAAATAAAAACATCGATATTACTTCCAAAAATGGAATATCAGTCTTACTTTAGTCTTAATGACCTCATAAATGCGTGAGAGTCTGCACCAGTTGAACTTTTCAATGAGACACGTAACATACTAAAAAAAAGCCCAAGCATATACACTAACACTAATGTATCACACTGTAAATACGTGAGTGTGAAGTTCAAACATTCCACCTGAAGTTGGATTATGTCCAAAGATTGAGTCTGATTATCCGGTTCTGTTTATGCTTTAATCTGAACATCACTCATATATGTAACAGTACAGTCTGATATATGTTGTGACAAAATACAGTATATCTTTCAGGTCAATCTCAAATTATGTGACATGCAAGACCTTACCAAAGTGTACAACAGAGAATCACCAGCTCACACCCACTCTGAGCCACTAAGGTATAGATTCACCATGACAACACAACCATTGCATGGATGTCAGGAGACTTTCCATGTGTTTACATTAGTCACCATGGAAACCATTTTCCAGTTGTGTGTGAGGAAGTGTGCAGAATCTGGGTAACCTGATGTACCTGGTGTACGAGAAGGAGACAGAAAAATTTGCTCCAGCACCAATAAAACAAGACGAGTTCAAAATGGAAGGGCAACGAACGCATTAAAGCGGCAAAAGGCACAAGGCTGACTGCGCTGACAGCAACCACAAACGCAGCCAGCACAGCATCCGAGCCTCCCAGTCAGTTCATGCTGAGAGAGAGCCATATGGAGGGACAGAAAGAGAGAGGGGGGGGGGGGGTTGCAGTGAAAGAACTGGAACACTAGAGGGTAAAAGAAAAAGGCTGTGAGGGCTGAAGACAAAAAAGATGTGGCCTGACACATTAGAGGCCATGCTGGAGGTCATCAGCTCTAATAGCTGGTCTGAAGGTACAGGGAGTTATGAGATGAGAAGGAACTTTCTATCAGTGCTATTTGGTCTGAGAGGAGAGGTCACATGAGAGTGGTGGGGTATATTAGCTAGTTAAATAGTCCTGGTTAAATATTCAGTGTACAGTGCCATATGGATTACAGTTACCAATGCTTATGTAACATTTCATAGGGACCTATGTAATTAGGGCTTACCCTGTAGTGATTTTCACTAGCTCAGCACATTATGGAATATCATGCATTATTAGCGGCACTTTGTTTCTATGATGGACCATCAGATAACAGCGTGCAGCCTTTAGCGCAGCTATTTAACGCCTCCTCATAGTTTATGAGAAGGACACGTGGTGATGACTTATTTTAATGGTACAGTGGCATTTTTAATGTACATTTCTAACCCGTGATTGAGCAACCGTACTTAACAATTTTTACAACATATTTTCCACATTACATTACAGTTGAGTTTCGCTTTATGCACCGCGTCACATGCCAGGAACAAGATATAAATGCACTGTCCATTTTAAATGTCACCATAGCTGATTCATCAAAGAAACAGAACATGATATTATCAGGAGAAGAGAGGAAATGAGGGAGAGAAAGGGACAGAGCAAGAGATGGACAAGGGTCATCATTCGACTGACTTTTACTGGATATTGAGAGCTCAGCGTACAGGTAGAACTCAAGATGGATGCTGAATTAGCCATCGTCCAAGGGCGCCTCACTCAGAAAATCTGCCAACATGTACTAGTGCTTTTAAAAGACCTAATTAAAATAATTTCTTTTCATTTTCTATATTGAATGTAAGTTTTAGCTGAGGGGGTCAAAATATAACACTATAGGCTTCCTAGTTTTGAAACATACTTGCTAAGCTGGGTGTGGAAGTGCATGATGCACACCAATGGCAAAACCCTGAGGGGCCCTGAGGGGTGGGCTGGTATGGGCAGTGTACGGATGAGAAACCCACACCCACCAATATGAACATTCCTGCAACATGTCTGTTAAGCCCTCAGAGCATGAGGAGGGTGTGCCTTGAGTTGGATGTAATGTTGAGTTGCAGGATCATCCAGCGCATAGTGAGGCCCAGGAGGGTTTGGCTGCTGGAAGCAACTATCACATCCAAGCTGGAGTTTTAAATCTAACTGCTGTATATCAAGGGTTCAGCAGGCTTTGCTACTGTGATACTGATTTATTGTGCATTCAGTGTGACAATATTATGAAACCCTAAATACAAGATAATTGATGCTTGCATTTATGCCTCAACAAAATAAAGCAAAATATAAATCATCTTTAAAAGGCAGAGTCATGAAGACAAACAGAACTTTAAAAGAAAAGTTTTTATTTTGTGCCGTAAATTTAAAACATTTATGCAAGTTAAAGTAAAATGAGAGTATAGCTGTTCTGGGACACTTGTTGAGTTGCTGTTGTTTTTATCTGCATGTATCACATGCAGTATGTAAACAACTTTGCCCTCAATGCTGCCCTTTAACTCTGTTTCCATTCCCTTCATCTGATTAAAGTGGAGTGTGCTTTACCAGTGCTATGATTAAGACACCCATACATGCTCACACTTGTATTGCTTTCTGATTAACTATGCATCCATGTCCCGAGCTGCTCTGCTGTATCTGTTATACACACAAACAAACTTGTCTGACTATACTGCCATCACACCCTAACACAGTCACACGCAGGAGAACAGATGTTTATGAGACAGTGTTACAGCATAACAGTTGTTCAGAGACATTTAACTTAGCTTGGCACGATAGATTATAAATCTACATAATAACTGCCAAAGTCACAAAAGTAGAAGTTCAACACACATAAACTTAACAAACGAGGGGAGTGTAAACAGTAGCAGGGGGTTGCTCAGTTAAATGTGCCCACCACAGCTGGGTTGCTTGGAAGTGACTGTGGGGGCAGGATGATGTGACCTAAAAATGGCATCAACCCCAAAATGATACAACCGCCATGAGCCAGGCTGGATACTGAACCCAACAAGTGGAAAAGCCGCTTCAAAGGCTGTTGTTTACTTTTTATAAATATATATAATAAGATATGGTATCTTTTCACTGAGTGTTGTGGCCAGCTGAGAACAGTCTTCACTTTTCTTCACAAGCAATGCTTTCTATTACAACAGGAAGGTTTTATTATTATTATTATTATTTGCTTTTATATTTGGGTTGTTTGTTGATTTGGTTTGCCAGGACACACCATGCCATTGCACTCTCACTGTGTGTCACAGATAGTGCTGCACTGTGTGCTTCAGATCATCAATCATTTCAAATAAACTTAAATCTTTTTATCATTCTGGTACAAGTTCATCTTAGTTTCATTTGTCCAAGAAAACCCAGAACTTCTCTGGCTTTTTAAGACGTGTTTCGGCGAAGTCTAATCTAATCTATCTTTTCTGTTCTTAACGGTCCCCAGCTTGTGAACAATTAACAGCAGTACAAAAGGGACGTGGGAGGATCATAGAGACTCGAAGAGTTTGAGAAAAAGTCTTAAGTTTGGATCTGAAGAATGGAAGTGAGTCGATACTGTGGAGGGGAAGTAAGTTCCATAATTGTGAAATGCACATGAAAGCATATCTTTACAGTAGACTTGGATAAAAACATGTCTTTCCAGAAGAGTTTTTTTTATCTGACTGGATGTTGTGAAAAGATTTTTTTTTTTCCAAGGAACAAAACTTGCAGCCACCCACTAAGTGTGTCTTCTGTGGAAATTTGTACTCATTGTGTTGCAAAACTATTGATTTTTGGTCACTCCCAATGTTCCTGCTGTCTATCTGTTTGGTTTTGTTATTACAGCTTAAAAATGGACTTTTTCACTTAGATTTAGACTTCCTTTGACTGTATAATGTGATTTCCACACTGGAGGTCTTTTTAACAACTAATTTTAAAGAAAATATCATATAAAATGTGCACAACTGTTGATGAGAGGTTTAAGGCATCTTAAGGCATTTAAACTACTTATAATCTCCTGAAAAAGAGGCTCCACATAAAAGAGATGGAATTTTTATACCCAACACCAACTTAAATAGAAATAACCTCAAATCCAAGCAACATCTTCCAAAGTCGTCATATAACTGTCACTGAAATGTGTTTTGATAAATGGCTCAAATATTAAAAGCTGTGTCAAATACATATTAGCCAACAGTAACCTTAGTTAACAAAGTCAATGTATTCTTAGCACCAATTTATCTGTGGTTTCTCAAGCAAATTTTTAAATTTGATCATTTCAGTGAGACACTAGCTTTTTTCCACTCAGAGCCCTTGTTCTGTTTATGGAAAACAAGAGTCTATAAGGATGGGTAATGATTTCCAGATTTTCAAATAGTTACTTAACTATAAGAAATATAATAGTTTTTGCAACAATCATTTCAAATTGCAGCTGCAATGTTGGGTAAAAGTCAGAGCGGTAGAAGAAGTATACAGCATTCCCTGCTTTATATATTTACAAAACATCTATAACATATTTAACTACTTTATGTTGGGAGGAAGTGATCTCTGACTATTGATTCCACCTACTTAATTTCATATCTTATTCTCATCCTTAATCCAGGACTGTGATGCCACAACTGCATGTATGTACACACAAATGATGGGACAGAAAAAAAACCTCATGCACTATATTGACAAAAGTTTGGTCAAATAATTGAATTCAGTCTATAAAGACATGAATGAGCAAGTTTGGTGATTGTTCAGAGTCCTGAACTCAAATAAAAGGCCTCTGGGATGAATTAGAGCAGAGACTGTGAGCCAGGGCTTCTTGTCCAACATCAGTTGCTGATGATCTCAGCATTCGGAAGAATGGTCAAAAATTCTCATAAACACACTTCTAAACCTTGTGAAAAGCCTTTCCCAAAGAGTTGAGGCTGTTACAGCTGCAAAGGGGTTTACCACCTTCATATCTAACCCTACAGATTAAAAACAGGATGTCACAAACGTTTGTGTGCATGTAAAAGCAGATGCTGAAATAATTTTGGTAATGAAGCCCTTTTTTTAAGCTTCAGTGGTGTGCTGAGTTGTCATGTAGCCTACAAAAGGTGAAAAGTGAGTAACTAAATGTGACCAAGTGTTCAAAGTCTTAAATTCAGCAGCAGCTGCATGTGATATGTCCAATAATCACATCACAGGCGCTCCACAATATTGATCCTGCTTCAAATAAGTGTCTAATTAGATGCCTGATTTTACTATCAATTACCAGCTTGATAGAATTTTTACAGTTTGAATCTGTATACATTTCCTCCTTTCAGAGAATATAAAGCTCTTCTGGCGGATAATTCAAAATCTCCATTTGGGGATCCTGTTAGTCTCATTAGTGATACAAATGCTAACACCCCAGCAGACAAAATGTGTGTGATTAACATTAATTTGAAAAGATGTCATCACATCAGCTTGCAAATTAAACACTCATCTGTTAAGGAGGTTTGACTACATAGACAAAGGGTATGTGCAGGCCTTGAAGGGCTTTAAAATAAATGACTGAAAGCCAAAAAGAGCAACTAGTTCACAGACTAGAAGGGTGATGCATAACACGTCACACACACATAACTCAGATTTCGAGATTGCAAAGCACTCAACTTTTTATTTGCAACATTTCAAACTTTTTAGTCCTTTTAGGTTTCTGTCGCTATGTGTGCGTTCGTGATGCGGCATTGTGTTCTGTTCAAGGTCGACTTGAGTTTAACTGGGCCAAGACGAGCCGGATAAACAGTGAAACACACACATACATTCACAGATGTACGTACAGTAGTGGGACTGAGAAAAACTAGGTCTGCTATAATACAGGAAAAGCCTCTAAGGTGCAGCTGAGGGTGTGTGTGTGTGTGTATATGTGTGACTCTGAAAAATCCTACCAGAAATATGTGTGTTTTTTTACAGCATTATTATTAGTGTGTTAGTTTTGGACTGTTATCAACAAAAAAGGAAAGAAATTGTTTAACATTGCCAGTGTCAGATTTTTTTGGTTTTTTTGGTGCTTGTCCTTCGCATGTGTGCGTGTGTAAGTGCAGTTTGCCCTAAATTACCTGTCTAAAAGACAGAGTATGTGCCGGCCAGCAGAGAAGCTGCTGCGGTGCTGCTTCCATTAACGGCAGCGATCGTTCACAATCTGATGGGCAACAGCTTACTGTTACCATAGTGACCTCCTCCATGCTGACAAATAATATTTGGGTACAAACTGTTATGCTTTAACTACTTTAAACTATCAGATTGCTTTAAGATAAGGTCCTAAAAAGGTCATAGTGAAATTACTGCTCAGTAAAACTGAGACACAAGTAAGTTATTAGTAAAATAATTTACTGTCTGTGTTTGATATGCCAACACCGGTTTCTCAATGGTATGATTCTAATTAGTTTGCTAGAGTCCATAAACACAATGCATGTGCAGTACCAGTCAAAAGTTTGGACACATTTCCCCATTAATTCTAATGGGGAAATGTGTCCAAACTTTTGACTGGTACTGTGTATATATAAGGATATGTCCCATCTCTAAAAGCTGTTAAAGCTTTTAAATCAGCTTTCAAAATCAACTGTCAGCCTTGGTTAGTGTTGTAATATTGCCCACGGACAAATCCAGGTTTCAGAAAGAAGAATTGCACAGACAGGACGAAGAGCTGTTGTGTACACTGTTTAGTCATTAGAAAGCACTTTCACACTTGCATTCGAAAGCATAATAATGACTTTGTGACTTCAAGAGGAGTTCCCGTGCTTGTTCAGAAGGATGAAAAAGTGAACAATGAAGACATGGTACAACAGTACAGTCCACAAAATGAGCGTTCATTCTGCAGTAAGCATCTGCATCTACACGTGTGCTTCTACAGATGCGGGGAGACTATGAAGGCACATTGACTTTCACAGTGCAGAAACCAAAAACCTTTGACTTGAAATTATCTGAAAGTACAGTAAAAAAAAATAATAATCCTATATTATGTCAAAATCTAACCTTAACAAGAGGAACTTACAAATAATTAGGCCTATCACACGTGTTTGACAATACTTTTTAAACCACTTTTAACCTGGACTGTTGAACAGGTTATTTGATTTTCTCTTCAGGAATTTTAGAGCTACATATAGTAATCCATGACATAGTGGATCCCTGATTCAAAGCAAGAAAATGTCTACCCTGACCCCGAACACTGCAATGTTATAAATAAGGTTACTGCACTGCGCTAGTCTTGAATGAGATGACCATGCTGTTTAGCTGTATACCTGAAACGTGGCTCTGTAGACACTGGAGGAGACACAAGCAGTTTAGAGAATCAGATTTATGTTTGATGGATTTAAGTTATTGATCTTGTAGTGCTATTTTTACAGGACTGAATGTACCAGAGTTACACACAGTAGATTTATTTTATTGAGAGCTTTTATTCCACCACAGATATCAGAGTGTATTGTACCTAGCCTACACTGAGAACCAAAGTTTTAGCTACTACCAGCAGCAGACAACTGATTGTGTGCAGAGCCACGGTGATGGAGAATTAACAATCCCTGCCAGTACCGGCCCAAGTCTTTTACCTGGTAGTTTTAAAAACAGCTGGATTGAGTCTCTCTTAGGATAGCATGTTCATTTTGCACAGACATGTCTGCCAAATCTTTAACAAGATATACCCACCATGAGATTTTTAGTTACAAAACATTGGAAACTTTGTTCACAGCTGGGAGGTCGCCAAAATATTTCTGTAGACTCATACATTACTGAAGATACCAAAATACATTAACAATCTATCCATACATACATAAACAGTAAACACCCAGTGACAAACACCTCTTCATATATGTACCTTGTAAAAATTATTTCTTTAGACTTTTTTTAAACTGGTTTATATGTAGACATTTCCTCAGGGTCCCCTCCAAAGTCTTCCACAATTTAACCCCACAAATTAAAATACAAATTTTTTTTACCTGTTGTCCGTACAAGGGTTCTGAAACTAAATTTACCCCTTAAGATTAATGGTTTTCCAGTTTCTAATACACAACCTCCTAATGTTTTAAAATTTTCTTTACTGATTTGGTGAATATATTCTGTTATGAAGCCACCGAGGATCATGAATATTGTCTGACAATCCTTGAGCTACTGTAGGAGCAATGTCAGCCATGACTGAGGGCACATGTGGTGTTACTGGCCTTTACTTATAATAAACTATCTATACAACCAGCTGCAAGGATGATTTTATTTCATGCTGTACCTCTAACGTCCACTACAAGAGTCTTGTCATCTGCAGAAAAAACTCGGATTACTCTGCAGTTGTGTGGTGTATCGGTGAGCAGAGAGCTAATCAGTCAAAATGGTGCAGAACAAAATGACCTCATCTTAAACACAAACAAAAGAGAAGATTGTTGAGGACAGCAGTGTTGACATCCTGGAAGAAGAGGTGGAAGAAGACATAACTTGGAGTTCGGCTGGACAACAGACTAGACTGGAAATATAACACAGTGGCATCTGCAAGAATGGACAGAACAAACTTTACTTCTTAAGAAAGCCGAGATCCTTTAGTGTTTGCACCAACATGTTGCAAATCCTCCATCAGTCTGTTGTGGAAAGTGCAATCAGCTTTGCTGCCATTCGCTGGGGCAGCAGCATAAGAACCAGAGACTTAATCAAACTGAACTGATCAAGAAAGCTGCTTTTGGGCTGGATATTACTCTGGAGCCACTGAAGCGATTATCCAGGAAAGAATGCTACACAAGCTGCTGAACATAATGGACAATTCTTTACATCCTTTACACAAAACAGTGAAGAAACAACAGAATGTGTTCAGTCAGAGGCTTCTTCAAGTATGCTGAAAGACAGGAGATTATTCCTGCCAGCAGTCATCACTCTCTGGAACAACACCTAACAACACCAACACCTTAATTAGAAATCAATTAATTATGATTTTTAATTAAAAGAAAAAAATGAACAACGAACAAAAAAACTTATTAAATAATTAAATAAAAATAAAAAAATTTTATTTCTGCAGTGGATCCTGTAAGATAAGGATCCAGATGGAAAAAGATTACGGATGCAGTTGTTTTGCATGTTGCAGATATAAAGTCATTTATATGGTGGGAAAGTAATGACATTATTTACTTACAGACTCTTTTAGCTGGCATTCATTCATATAAATAAATGTTTTATTATGTTTATTGAAATGAAAAGAAAAAAAAATTGATTAGAATCGGAAATCGGACTTGATTAGAAAAAATCGGAGATTTTATTTTTAGGCCATATCGCCCAGCCCTACCTGATCATTGTGTGTTAGTTTTTTGTATTTGCAGTGGTTCAGATCAACAAGAGAGATTAATTCTTTATTTAAAAGTACTTTCTTCCCTTCTTGCCCAGTAGAACAGTCAGGGATGATGAACTTGAATTACAGACAGACTTAACACAGACAGCCTGATGGATGCTTATTTCTGGTGTCTGAGCTTACCCTTCACCTTCTGAGGTGAGCCTTCAACACTTCTGCAGCTTACCATTAAGCCATTGCAATATATAAAATCATTAATATGAAGATTCTATCAGTTCCGACTCTGAATTAACTCTGAATTTTGCATAATGAAACAGCCCTGTGGATTTTAGCACAGCTCTTCAGTACTTTCCAGCACTAAAACAGTTCGAGAGAGCTGTTTTTCCAGAGCAAACACTTGAAACATTCCCAACCACAACAGATGGTGGACGGAGTGAAGGACTGAAAAATCACTTCCAGCATATTTATCTTTCAATGGTGGAAAAATGCAATGATACCAGCCCCTGGAGCCACCCCCTTAGGCTCATATATGCTTTCACTTCCCTCCCTTTGCTTCTGTTCATTATAATTTCTCATTTACATACTGTTATCTCTTCCTCTTCGTCCTCATCCTCCATTCTATTATGTTGTTATAATTTCTACTAGCTCCATCAGAAGCAGCAAAGCCTTCAGGGAAAATATGCTAAGCTGCTTTCTGACTCGCCTTTCTCTTCAGGTAGGGGCTGCCACTGTAAGTTCAGCGTCAGATGGTAAGTTCCCTTACAATAAAATGACAGACCTGCAGCTGTCTGATGCAAATGTCTGATGAAGACAAAGAAACCTTCAACATTTACCTGAATTTGTTGTAATGTTCTGATAAATCAGAAAATGTGCGACTCTTAAAGCTAGATTTTATGGTCTATACTGATCTTTTTAAAACATTAATGCATTAACAACAAAGTTATTACTTACGGCTTTTTAAATATCTGATTTGGGGATTATCTTGTCACAGCGATAAACCAAACCCACCAAATAACCACTTTATCCTCTTTAATTATAAAGACTCTGGTCGTTTTTCAGCCTTACATTTACAATTTTGATCATTGGGTGTCCAGAAACAAAGGTATCATGGGTGCCATTTTAAAAACCCAAAATTGGCACCATCTCGGGGGAGAAGCTGATTTTGGGCACATAGGTGAACCGAAACCACTAAAAACCTCTTTAACCTCCTTATTTATAAAGATTCTGATATTTTTCAAGCCGTATATTTTAAGTTTCCATCATCATTGTCCAGAAACAAAGTTATTACTGGTGCTATTGTAAAAATCCGAATATGGCATCATCACGGCAGCAGATGCTGATTTTGGGCATGTGGGTGCTTTGTCACAGCCGTGAACATAATCTACAAAAAAACACTTTATCCTCCTTATCTATTACGTTTTTGATAGATTTCAAGTCTTATATTTAGAGGATGGCTGCAGGATGACCCTTTCGATATATTACGCAATTAACTATCCAATTGTAGCATTTGAACTGTAATGGGCTTAATTAGTACTCATACTCGTACTCTGTGTCGACAAGTTCTACATGTACTCAATTCGAAAGAAAGTGGTATCGGTGCATCCCTACTAATTTATGCTTCGGTTTGCCAACTCAGGAAGGGGCATTGGCTGCACAGAGGGAATGCTGGTGATGTTTGAGCAGTTCTAAAATGATTCACTACAGGATGGAGCCTAAGAGCATTTCCTCAGAGGGCAGCCACAACACTTGCTGGCATACGCTTAATCTTGATTTATCAGATAACAGGATTTGCTGTGTTTCAGTCTGCGTGGCACACCTGACTACAGGATGAGACAACATTCCTCAAAGGAAAGGTCACATTCAATTCCTCTGGCAACAAAAATACACTAAACCTCTATAAAAACATCCTCTTTAGAAATTCACTGAACTGTTAGATGGGACATGTGTGATTTAGACTGCATTTAAATAGTGCTATTTTTAGTCATGTTGACTAAAAACAAGTCATGTCATTATGGTCACTATGAGTGCATGTTCACGCCTACCCCCTGACAGACCCCACAGAAGTTGAGTGTATTCATGGATGTGCAAAGTATAGTCAAAGCCTTCCTAAATATGTTATATATCCCAGATGTCCCCCCAATTTAAATAATTCCTTAAGAAGAGCTCTCTCAATTTTATATTTTCCGAATATCCACAAGAATGCTTCAGCACAAGAGGGTAATATTAAATCCCATTATCAGCTTACATTATATTTATCCACCTTCCCATCTTTATCTCTACCCACAACATCAGAATCAATTAATACAAACAAAAAGGCCGTAAACATTGATAATATATTTGTTTAACAAGCCTTACTGTTAGACAAAGCCCATAAACAAAACCTGGAAAAATAGACTGGCAGTAAAGCCCAGTGTTTATTGGGCATTTATACAGACATATTAAGACATGATTTTTACTCATCTACCACCCACCAACTTGCAAATGCAATAAGTCAGAGTTAATCTTTGCAGTACTAAGTTTTAAACAACCAGGTTCCAATGGAACGACCGAATCAATAAGAAGAAATTGCACCTCCCTGAAAACCAGAGTGAAGCAAGCATTTAAGAATAACATTGCAAGAACAATGTTTTTAGTGTGTGTTAGTGTAAGCTCTGGATGTTCTCTCATTTAGTAATAACATTTTTCATGGGTAATTTAGTGGACGCATATTTAAATTTTTATGAAAACAAGATGTGCCACTTATCTCAAAAAAGGCGCACTCTTCAGAGGACGAGTCAAGCTTACTTCACCTCCTAAATCCAGCTGCTATAAACAGAACTGTAAAGAGGCGGGGTTGAGAAAAGTTCAGTGTTGGAATATTTTGGATGGTGTTTCTTAACTTATGAGTGGTGGAGGAAGGCAAACTTCGAACAAATGGTCCTCTTTATAGCAGAGCTGGACACATATTACTACACAATGTTCTATGTTGACTTTTAATGATGTTTTAAAGAGGCCCAATAGCCTGCAGGACAACAGTGAGAAACACAGCTAAGGTTGCTGCAGCCCTACTGCCCCCCCCCCCCCCCCCAAGCACCCTTGTCGTCCTTGATCACTAAAACATGGTCACCCACCAGCGGCTAAATTCACCATAACAAGCGTTTGTGTCCCAGCAGGCTGCATCCCTGATTTCCCTCTAGAAACAGCAGATGTTGTTATCAAGACCCTTTAGGGTTGCGCAACAGCGCTGAAACCAAATCCTCCAGTCAGGATAAACAACCTGGAGCCTCACTATTGAGTTTTCCACACCGCCTGCATTCATTTTGTGTTTTCGAAGGGGCAAAAAATATTTTTGTTGTTTCAAATATGTGTACTCAGAGTAAAAACTCTGTGTTCCTCCAAGAAAATAAATCATGAGAAAAAACCATTTAGTTGTTTACAACTATATTTATTTACATATCATTTTTGATGCTTTACATCAAAAATGCTTTTCTGTTTTTTTAAATGTATAAGAGTGTACAACTGTGACCAAATCAGGGAAAAAAGTGTTTTAAATGCCAAGTTTCCAGCAGTTTTAACATATTTCTGAATGGAAAACTGGCAAAACTTACAACCAAACACGTTCCCTTACTGACATTTAATTAATAGAAGAACCTTTATTATTCAAAATGTCCTTACATCTTTCTTTGTGCTCTTGCCCTTTTTTGTATGTTAAGTTGCATTTAAAACATAAACAGCGAGGCAGCAGTGCACACACAGCTGTCCCACGGGGTCATGTGTATCACCACGGCTAGAAACAGCCTCTCAGATCGGGGCGATTATAAGCTGGATGTGGTCGCGGAGAGGCTTAAAATAGAGCACTGATCCGATAATGGACTAAAGTTTATGATCATTAATACGCAGAGGACTGGACGCACATGCCAATCTGTGCAGAGAGATGCATGCAACTTCTCCCAGCAAACACAAGCATGCATCTAGTTTCACATTAAATATGTTCAATGATGAGGAAAGTTGTAACAGGTGGGCAATGAAAGACTTATTTGCTTTTATGTTGTTCTTGTTGGGGTGTCTGTGTGTGGTAGGTGTGTATGACATTATTGTATTTTAGAAACAAACACTCATCTTAAAATACAAGGCTTTCCTGCATTTACTCTTAAGATTTCCTAAAGCAAAGCCTTCTGTAAAAGTTGGTGACTCATACTAGAAACAATGGTGGCATGTTTTACTGTTATGTGGAAAGGCTTTAAACCTATTGAAAGAATGAGACAGATGCAGTTTATCATGAAGCAGTAAGCCATTACATTACACCTGGACCAAGATAGCTTTCGTGTTTCAATCCTTTTTTTATGCCATTATATCTCATTGCAATGCTTTTCTCTTGAGAGGGATAAAGTTTCTTATATTACCCTCAAGTTTGTGTTACAGTACATGGAGGGTGCAGAACCAAACTCATGGAAAAGAGCAGGAATCAGACAGGTCCAGGAAAATGGTTTAATGACAACTGAACTAAAACTGACACAGATTACAACAAGGGTGACAATGGGAAAACAACAACGATCTGGCAGTGAAAGAATCAAGCCAATGGGTATACACAATAAGGTGAACTAACAAAAGGCAGGTGAAGAAAATTAGCTATTAAAACCAGGTGTGCTGATGAACAGGAAGTGAAGCAAACAGAATACAAAAGGGAAAACTACTAAATAAAACAGGAAATAGGACAGCAACTTAGGCAACAGAAAACTAAAAAAAACAAAAACCCAAAAATTATGACAGCTTTTCTTTACTTACCTTTAATTAGTGTATGTAATGATTTAGAAATTAGTTAAACTTTTGATCCACCACTCATTTCTTAATTTTTTACTTGTAACGTTCTTATAACCTTAGTGGTTTAAAGCATTGGCTGCTTTTTCTCTCATTTTCACTCTAGTTCTGACCATTTTTGTAGGGATGTGATAAAAGCCATCTTTAAACCAAAATAGCATGTTTAAATGTTTGTTTGTTCGTTTGTTAATCTTGGATGCACCTGCTAAAACCAGTCAATTAAAGCCTTTCCCAATTGTGTGTAGTAACAGATTTTTTGTAAGTGCTCTGTAGGCTAAAACCTAGCAGGTCAGTGTACCTCTTCCTGAAGGGATGGGATTGCAGAGTATCCCACAGGCTGTTTGATAATCACAACTCTGAGATAGGTAGGCTAGTTTACTACTCATGATGGGACTGCTTCACAAATCCAGACAGAGAAAAAGCTTTCAACTGTCTTGAGGACAGGTGGGGAAAAAGGTTAAAGAGGTTGATCAAATTTGCCTCTTTTTGCCTGATTTGTTGTTGTCAGTCTGCTTTTAACAGTCAATAGAAAATGTTTTTTTGTAAAGAAAAATGAGCTGTGTTCACTTTTGTTGCCCTGGCTGCAGCATCCTCAGTGAAAGTTAGCATGTACACCCAAATATCTACATCACTTCAGACACTGCACCATCTCTCGCTCAGTCCAAGCTCGCACATGAACAAGACTCCAAGATAAATAAGTTCCTCCACCTGATTCAGCAACTTATCCCAAACCTGAAATAGGCAATCACCCTTTTTACAACTGAGATGCTAAATCCATTCACAGCTACTTCAAACTTGGAAAACTGTCCCAGTACAGGTTGGAGGTCCGTCTTTGATAATGCCAACAGGACCAATTTGTCTGTAAAAAGCAAAGATGCGATCCGAAGCTGACCAACCTGGAAAGCCTGTTTTGTCGAAGTGTGCACACAGAAACACACTCGCTTACTCATAGACACACTGTTCAAACATGGGCTAGTAGTCCACTGATGAAGTTGGCTTTGTCACATTTCTTTTGTTCTATTTTTAAGCTCCTATTTATAACAGGAATAAAAGACTTTCAAATCATGTTTGCTGGCACTGCAATTCAACGCCGTCAAGAGAAACGAAGCTGAGATGCAGAAACAAGGACTGAGGGAGGTGTATGACAAAGATGTAGACATAAAGAAGAGATAAAGAGAGACATACAGGGCTGGGAGGGGACGGGCTATGGAGTCCCAGAAACAGTGGAGAGAACAGTGCCAGCACCAGGGAAGTGGAGCATCAATTAAGGGCAGCTTGCCCTAGATGGCACAGTGACGTTCCCACAATGCATCACCAACACGTCCTTTACTTTCCCTCTCCATCACACACACATATCTCACCCTCACATGCACACTTTGACTTTCAGTAGGACTCCTAGGAAAGACCTTCCACTGTGACCTCTAACCAGAAGCTAAAGTGAAAAACAAGAAGCTAATGTGTGATTATCCTTGCAGTGTGCATGTAATCTCATATACAGAACCAGTGCTCTATGCTGGTAGAATATTACTGTTTGACTGAAAATGTGAGTATCACTGTGATATGCAAAGAAATGTGTTTGCTATTCTCATTTCTGCTTAGACGTTTAATTCTTCAGCTTTTTTTTTTTTCTTTTTTTTTTCATTTTGCTGATTTAAAGTTTTGGACAAAACCAACATTGTGATGGGGTTGCTCAAAGCTCTGGCATTGTATTTGTATCAATCAATTAAGTAAACAATCAGTGAATGAATTAAAATAGTCCTGCCCACCAACACCCCTCCACCCAACAATTTCCCCTAAACAGCTGGCATCAGTTTCAACCCTTATTGCTGTGCACTTTTTCACAAAGCATCCACCTAGTGTATCCTTCTCAACCTAGGAAAAGGACACATGTGAAGGATGAATTCAGAGGACAGCCTTCATAGCACCTCTGTGATGTAATTGGCCTTCAAATGCAGCCTTCAAAGAATGCAGCTCCTGAATTGGGACAAATTTACCATCATGCATGAAGCCAGCAGCTGAGCTGATGGAGCTTGCTAGTGATAGTCAGCACCAAGTTTGGGTGAATAATAAGAGGTAGGAAACATAAACATGTTGGGGGAGAGTTATAGTGCGGCAGCTCACTTTAGAAATATTTGCATGCATGCTACAACAATTTCACAATGGCTTTAAAAACATTTACCATCAGAAAACATGTTTACTTTACAGAGGAAGAGCGAGTGAACTGAACGATCCAAACATAGCCACAGTGTCAGTTTATCTGACCAATGGGCAGCATCCACAAACACTACTTGTGTTCTTGATACCATTTTTAATCAAGCTTTGCTTCATTTGCTGAAATGGATGGGCTATGATAGAGCTCCCACCGCCCGATCAGTGGCAGAAAATGGTTCAACTTTTTCTTGTACCTGCTCATTTAACTCTTAGCCCTTATGCTGAGAGCCACATCCCACCTGGGGTCGTCTAACACACATGTACGCACAAAGAACACACTCCTGTTAGTAATAAATTATTGAGCAGTGAGCGATAGGAACACACAGCACACACACCAGGGGGGAGGTAATAAGACACTGTGGAGAGCCTTGTGTATATCACTGCACACACAGCTGCCATCATAAACTAATCCCTATGAGGTATATCCACTGTTAACAGTGATGTAAGAAAAATGCGACTCATTAGTCCAAAAAGATAGTTTTCCTTCCATTTCTGATACACTTGAACACAGCATTACAGCTTCAGATAGTGAATTGTCACCCCTGCAAACAGCTGACATTTTGGAAAACAATCTTTTTGACCTCTTCAAGAACTCCAAGCAAAAATCATCTGGGATTCATTCAACGCAGCCACCTCTTCTCTGTCTCACACACTCCTCAGTTTCCCCTTTCTGCTGATGCATCAGGTTCAAAGATCCATCAGCAGTGTTGGTTAATATGTGGCTGCAACATGGACAACACAGATCACTGAGTCATTTGCCACTTTGCCTCCAGGGTGTGTGTGTGTGTGTGTGTGTTTCACATCTGATCCAAATTTCAGGTGTTGCGGTTACAAACCATACAACAGTTATAGCTTTCAATCCCCCATTCCATCTTTAAACCACATGACTGAATTTCCCTCTCTTCGGGAGAAGTTTTCCTAATCTGTGTGTGGTTAATCCCAATCTGCATCTGCTGCCTACGCCCCCCACCCACCCCCTTCCAAGGCTGCCGTCCAAACAGACGCAGCTCATGTCTCTCAGCAGGAAGCCAGAGCGGGCAGACACACATGCTGAAGGACTGGCTGTTGAGAGATTTAGAGGGGGGGTCTGGACCTGTACCATCCAGTTTGAATGAAAAATAGAAAAATGAAACAACGAGCAGGAAGACAAAACCAAAATAAAAGACTCCCCAATATTGAACTGAAAGTATGAAAGAGCTAAATTCCACCAGGAAAAAACACTCGTGACTGTGTCAGTGAAATTGTTGCTGCTGCTTCGACTCAGACTGTAATTCGTGCCGTCTGTTAAAGCCTTGCTGTCATCACCAAGAAAATCCCCTCCATCCCTCTCCAATCACTACTGCCTATGCTCCCGTAGTCACAAACTGCTATATAAACAACAAATACAGTAAAGCACAATAAAAGAACCCAAATAATGACACAGTTGCAGTATCATCCAACAGGAATACATGTGCAGTGGTGTAATCTGTGTGTACACAATAAGAATTTTGTAAAGGCACCAATAGGGTTTTACAATACAGCTGCACCAAAGTGCAAAATAGATGGAAAAGCATATTTTAAAAAACCAAAAAAGCATACAAAAAAACAACAACAAAGCTATGTTGCAGAAAACAAAAACCAAACAGAAAATACATTTTAAAAAGCGTCCTTTCCATTTCCATTTGAACACCTTGTTACCTCGTGTGCTAGCATTAATGTGTTATTAGCATCTTGCATAAAACTTGTTTGCAAGCAGTGCTGATTTAAGAAACTGGACATGTATTTTCTTTAGCTATAAATAGCGACAAACTGTCTTCCCTGTTGTATATTTGGAAAAAAATAGATTAAAGAAACAATGATTAAGTAGCTGAGGGTATTTAGTTGATTATTTGTAATTAGCTAAAAGTGACAGCAAAAACATAAACAAGTTAGCTAAAAGCAACGAATAAGAAATTAATATTTTATTAACTAAAGAGAAAAACTAACTTGTATTTCTGTTATAAAATTATAGTTAATTTTAGCGTTTCAAATATCAGTGAGTAACACACCCATGGAAAAAATTGCAGAAATATTAAAGAGTGCATCGTGGCAACAGTGATGGTTTAATAGAGAGCAAATATTAGCGAGTCAGTGATGTGTGTAAAACGCCTCTAAGCAACGAGACACCCAACAAGCCTCCATCCATGAAAAGTACTAATACTAATGAAGGAAAATGAAGACGGCAGACAAGTGTGGAAGGTAAGAAGCTGAGGGGCACAATTGTGAATCCTACTCTGCCCATAAGTGAGGTAAGGTCACTGGTAACTCGGTGAGAAGACCCAATGTAAACACACACCGGGTGGGGATGTTATTGTCATATCGGAGACAACTGAGATGAAGTTATTCAGAGCCGAGTTTACTCACGTTCCGAGGACTTCTTTAAAATCAAAAATCTTTTTGATGTCGTCGACTTGCTTCTTCCACGTCTCTCCTCTGTCGGTGTCTCCGTTTTCCCGAGCCATGTCGCTGCTTTACCGGCCAAGAGTGGCCGACAATGGGGATGCGGGAGAAGGATGCGAAAATAAAAATAATGATATAAATCAATATTTAAAAAAACAACCCGAAAATGATTACGTGGAGGAATAAGAAGTTGAGCTGAGTGTCGGAGGTTTGCAGGGTCCCGGTGGTGCGAGCTCCGATGCAGAAAGGACCATGTGAGTCCTTCTGCAGGTTACCGTGTCCCTGCCGCCTCCCTCCTCCTCTCGCGCACTCCCCCCCCCCCCTCTCTCTCCTCCCCTTCTCTGGTAGCATAGACGGTAGCTGTCAAGTTCACGAGGAGATAATAACCTCTTTACCCGGTCTTTCAAAATGAAAAGCCGGTTAAATGAACAACCTATCACTATTTACCATGAAAAATGCTAGAAAATCAATTGCATCATCATCACCATCAAACAGTCCTAGATCAGATCAATTTGCAGATTAAGTATAAAAATCTAGGCTAAACGATCAGATAACAAAATTTATAGTAGGTATATGCTAAAATTATTAAAATGAAGATATGTCAGGTCATGTTGCACGCTGGGACAGGAGGTCAATCTTTAAAAAGGAATATTCTCCCATTTCTTCCATTTGTGTTGGCGGGTTAGATTTAGTTTCCTTTGGCTAAACTTTAGTAGAAAAGACCAGACAAATGCTCAATGCTCGGTTTATAAAACAAGGAACAAAAACAAAAGAAAAAAGAAGAAACAGGACAAAAGGTTTTAAGCTTTAAATAAGTAGTTGTCATGGGTGGTGGCGGTGGAGGTGAGGATCCAAGCGTAGGCAGAATCAGAATTTGTGCAGGTAAAAGTTTTTCTTTTCCCCGAAACTCGGGACAGGGAACCATAAACTGCACACAACAGGGATAAACCAGACAAGGAGAACTGAAAACCCAGGACCTAAATACACAGACTGACAGACCTTAACACAGGTGACGTGAGTGAACAATCAGACAAGGTGCACTAATGAGCCAGGGACAGAAAACAGAGCACATGAGGGAAAACTGAACTAAACATGGCAAAACCAAAAACCAAAATCATGATCTAAACAGAAACTAAACATGACAAAAAACAGAAATATAACCAAAATCATGACAGAACTAAAACACCACAACACAAGAAGACCTTGACACATGACAAGTAGTCCTATTGATCAAATAAACTTACCACCAAAAGGAAGGAAATTTGTGTTTAGTTGAGTATTTTTCCCCCTTAATATTACCAGTTGGCGTTGTATCATACATAGTTGAAAAGCCTGATTAGTCACCTTTATAACGATGTATAGCAATGTAAGGATTTTGCTGGAATGATTAACAGCTAAATGCGTTGGCAGTGCCCCCCAAAAATGTGGCAAAAAAAACTCTGTAACATTCCCTTATTGGCATTCACTCTGGCCGGTGTGTGCTAGTCACAGATGTATGACTGGTAACTTCTGTGTGTATTTTTGTTGTGTATATTTCTATCAGATCAGATGAGAAGGTTGGAAAATAATACCTGCTTTTTATCAGTTCACCATTGTGTCCTTTTGTTTAAGTCAGTAACCCTCAATTTCCGGTTTAGACTGCGTACGACATTTTAACTTGACACACACACAAGAAAAAAAAAAAAGAAGCTGGTACCACCTGCAATTTACAAAACGTCGTTAATTGATTTGCGCGTGAGTGTTTTAACTCCCACTAGACATTTTATTTCTGGAATTTTATCTCTGCCAAGATTATTTACTTCAAAAACACCTTACTGGTCACCGGTGTTGGAGAATTTTACTTTGTCATGACAATAAAAGCAGCTGATGGGATGCTGCTCATGTATCCTGTCCGACAGCGAGCATGTGTGTGTGTCTGTGTGTGTGCGTCTGCAGCGGTAATTCGCAATGCGCCAACTTGCTGACAACAGCCATCAAACTTCCATCACCATTTGCGGTCCCTAGAGGCATCTCGGAAACTGGCGCCCTAGGACCTGTAGAGACCCCCGGTTGCAGCTGCGCGTGGGTTGAAGCGGCCCTGATGAACACCTGGATTATTTAGAGGAACAGTGACCTCCCCTTCAGGACAGTGAGAGGCACAGGGGCTGAAGTCGTGTTACTGCTCACACAACTCACTTGACGTGATTTCCTTGTTACTTTAGTGTGTGTGTGCGTCGGTGCGTGTGTGTGCGTGCGCGTGATACTGAGGCACATGAGGAGAAATGGAGGTTGGGAGAGGGACGGCAGTGTGTTGCAGCCTTAGCTGCTCATGAGTATTCTGGCTGCAAACTACTGCAGCTCTTCCTCAGCAGCAACCAAAGAAAACTCTCCTCCCCTCCCTTTCCATCTCTAATCCTCATCCTTTGCTCTGAGTCAGCAAGTCTGACCGCCCCCCAAATGAAAGATGATTACCTACCTGCAAAGCAGAAGAAGATAAAGGCATCGGGGATGGTAAAATAAATAAATAAATAATAAAGAAGGTCAAAGATGAAGGAGTGCAAAGCTTGCAGCTTTAATGCGAATTTCAATTCAGTTGGATCTGTTAATAAGAGGCGTAAACAAATCAATGTTTAATTTGGATTTGGATTGTTTCTGGCTTTGGGTGACAAACTGGCATCCATATATCCTCTCAGATCAAGTGACGAAAACAACCTACATTCCTCATCTTCTGCAGCTTTTGCTGAAGATCTCCTGGAGAACAGTACATCTTGATATCTGTCACATTTTAGAGTTGGATTCCTTCTGCAGAACAAGAGACTTTACAGGCGAGCCAGTAAAATGACCCAGAGCCCCAAACAAAGCAAACACTTAGTGTGATGGCTGCATTTACAGCAACACAAGTGCTACACACACACTTATACATTTAGTTTTTTTATATAAGATTTAATTTACAGACCAATCCATTTAGTTTGCCATTTAGTTTAATCATTAACATCACATGTCCTCTAAAATTGGTATTGTGGCGTTATAATTTGTTTTCTTTTGAATTGTTTCAGTGGCTCCAGTCCCTTGGCTTGGGAACCAGGAGGCGGCCACAGGGTGAAGCCAACTAATTGGACCAGATAACACACCAGAATCAACATGGTGGGGAAATTGGGTTTTCCTTAGTTAGCTTAGATAGATTTTTGTGTGTCTTTTTGTTTGGGCTGATCAGCCACTGTTTAAGTTTACCCTTGTGTCTCATCTGGGAGGTCAGTTTGGTTAATTTAATAAAATAAAAAAACATTTTTGAAATTTAAGACTATGCCTGACTGTCCTTCAGTGCTGGGCCCATCACACCTAGGCTTCGGATGGGGAAACTCAATACAGAATGGGTCAGGTCTTAATGTTTAGAGTCTGTATCTGTTTCTATTCAATTGAAAATCTGTTGTTAAGAAATAGGTTATCGCCATATCCAAAAAGAAGAAAACAATGTGTGGGTGAACTTTAGATAGATTTATTTAATCTTCTGTAATAGACTCCCTCATCGAGGCAGTATCTCGTGCTACAGGATGCAAAGACTGCAGGGTGATTTGCAGTCTTTGCATCCTTGTACATACAGTTTATGTACAAGGAGGACATTAATTTGATAAATTCAAACTGTAGCTATTAGTATTGCATCTGAAATTGGTTCTGCAGCTAAATAAATCCGGTATGTCACTGTGCTCCATTAATTAAAATGATAACAGACACCCTGCAGACTTACTCTCATCTATAAAACTGTCAGCATCTAGTGAGAGGCAGATCACATATGCATCAAGTAGTATTATTTTTGGGTCTTTGCATGATGTGCATTGTAAAACCAAATGTATCTGGATCAAATACACGCAATGCAACAACGTCATTAGTTTTGGTGTCAGCTTTTAGGTGTAAAAACATCTTAAAGCTACGAACCCAAAACAACAAGCTGAACCATGCTTTATGTAGATTTGAGCTCCCGCAGACCTAAATGATAACTATCTGAGGCTTTCAGTTTTCTAAAATGCAGCATTTCAGACATTTATTTTCTGCTTCTTCCCAGACAAACTTAATAGTGTTTAGAAAATGCAACAGATCTAAATTTAATCACAAAAAGTTTGTTTCATTTTTATAACAATGTTTTTTGGTAATAAATCTTATACTGTTGGAAAACCTATTTCCCTTTTAAATGGTGCCACATTTAAGGAAAATGTATTTGTGGACAACCTGTTGGTGCCAGAATGACCAACACAGTTACATTGGCTGAAGTGTGACTGCTGGTTGAAGAACTGGATGCCATCCCACATCAGTGTGTGATCAAGCTGCTGACCAACATGAGGAGGTGCCAAGCTGTTGTGGGCGTGTATGGTTCTTTTACATGCTACTGAGGTTCCTGTTTATTAAATAAATAAACTGCCAATACTTCAATCATCTGTTCCAAGAAACAACACCAAACAGGAGTCGACAGCCAGCGTTGGCAGAAAAAGATTTTCATGGGTGCAACCAACATACTCAACTCTGCTGCTCATCCCTCGAATGCATTCTCCTTACACCACTTAAAAGGGAAATATACAGGCTTTTCAATAGTATAAGATTTATTGTCAATACGAATTAGTACAGCAAAGAAACAATCAACCAAACACTAAATTCCTTACTTTTTGTGCCAAATTTAGAAATCCAAGCCAGCAATACACTCAAAGAAAACCATTATTCAATCAGGAAGGTCACTGAAGACAAAATAATTTTCTCTCTATGTTTGTCTGTTAAAGGATTTGTAATTTTTTTTAAAGAAAATTCCACAAATTTTCTGGATACCAGGTTTATATAAAATAGATATACAAACAGTCATCAAAGTAGCCCTGAAGTTTCTTTATTACTATTATTAAACCATTATTTATTCAGATTAAAATCCTATTGAGATCAAGATCTCTTTTGCAAAGATGACCTGGTTCCAATTGAGTTTTATTGATACCTCTTTGGAAAAGTTTAACTGAAAACTCAACAGTCAGATTTTTATTCTTTTCTCTATGTTTTGATTTTTCTAGTGATCCAGTCCAACATGGAAGCAATCAGAATAATGGTCTGGTTGCTGTGTCGTGCCAAAGTGTAGCTTAATGGATATAAAGGAAATTAAGCATAGTAGCTATAAGGCTCCCCTTCATATTTAAATTTTTTTTTTATGTGGCTATTGCTGAATTACATAATACTGTACCTGACAGGGGAAACAAAGAAAGAAGAGGGAGAGTAAACAGAAGAAAAAATGATAGAGTGAAAAAAAAGAAAACGGAGACAAGGATTTAAAAAGATAGAAAACAACAGCAGCAACTGTACATTCAAAACCAGACAGAAAAACCAGACAGCCAGCTGTTACATACGTAAAGGAACATCTTACGACCGCTTTTTAAAAAGCACGGAATCATCAGGAGCACCCATAGGAAGAAAAACTGAAAATAACACAAACACTATCAGAAGCAAGTATGAAACATAACTGCAGCTATTAGTGATAAAACCTGCGAGATCAGCATGTGTAAGCATGCATATCAGTGAATGAAAATGTGTGAGTTCAAAATGAAAGGAATGAGTTTTGTTTAATGAGGAGTATGACTGTGTAAATGCAATTACACTACCTCCAAAGATCAGAAGCAGACAAAGAGGGTCTAATGACCCAAGCAGCCAGCAGCCATCTCAGACTTGGTAACCACGGCAGCCCATTGCAGGGACGACCAAGCACCCACCCAGAATAGGCCAGAGAAAGGAACTAGCCTGCGTCATACAACATTAATTTCAGCTTGCCAATAAAATGCAAGCTCATAAGATTTTTTTTTCTTAAATCAGAATTCATTAATGGCTAAACTTTGCATTTTCCAATGACTACTGCAGAACACTAAAAAGAAAATAAAGCATGTTTCCTATTAAAGAAATTGAGGTTTGGCTTTGATACAAAAGAGACTGCATATGGATTTCATCTGAGAAGCTCAGCCACACATGCAAGTCAAACCAGGATGTCTCTCTCATGTTTGGATTGTACATCTGCAGCCAGATTTCATTTTCATAATGCCAATTAACGTGAAACATTCATACAATTTGTGCCTCGTACACCATTTCCCGTCCTCAGCGGTTCGCCAAGGGAGCTGTAACTCTAAACACACTCGCTCTTTCCATCTCCCTGTAATTGCTCCATCAATTCAGTGAAAAAAAGAAAACACCGACCCAAAATGAATTGGGCTGTGCCATGCACGCACAGCTCATTTAGCTTCCAGTGTAATGAGAACTGTTGCATAAAAGCACAATTGATTTCTAATGTGCTAGTTTACTGCACCCACCAGACTGACAGCCAGTCAATATATGACAAGAAGTTTAATTGTGTTTTTTTGGGAGTATACAGTGATGCATGATGGGGGGGAACAGGACTCAAAAACAGCGCCTGGAGCAGCTGGGAGTGATGAGTGTGTCCAAACTGCTCAGTGGAAATTGGCAGGGAGAGATGGAGAAGGAGAGAAAAAAATTAAAGTTGATTCAGTGATGAAGGGTTTCAGTGATAATCGGAGACGTCTGTCACCATTAAAAACACAAACACCACAGACGTGTGTGCGATGTCCAGTTTACTTTAAATCCAGACAGTTTTCAGGCTTCAATACAGACAAATAAACTATAATAAACATTTGTTTCAAAGTATAAAAGCAGGGGATCTTTACAGTAGTGGAGAACACACCCCCTTCAAATTATGACACATTTCCCTAATGCACAGAAAACCAAAACCAACTTGAGAGATAAATGGATCCTTAAGGAGCTGTTAACATGATGCACTAACTTACAAACAGAAAACAAGACAGAAGGTGAAGAGTCACTTCACATGGACATTATATAAGGGCTAATGACCCTGATTTCACTGTGGAGCATTCTCCTCCTCTTCCTCCTCAGATTCTTCCTGTTGGCTTTTCTTCTGAAAAGGAGTGGAAAGTGATGGATTAGCTTGAAGTCTTCTAAGTAGCAATAAACTGGTCCTCATTCATTGAATATGTGGAGAGCTTTTCCTCCATAGTTCCACCTGATGAAGAGGCGGTGCTTGTGATGCAGATTCATGTAACTTATGTTTCTTTGAGATGGGGACCGTGTCAAACTGTATTACACTATGATCTTTTTTATTATTATTATTTCTTTTCTTTGGGTCTTGGCGGGTGGGTGGGATTTTACATCCTGCATTTGCACTTGTTTTGGTAAACTTGTGTTTACATAATCTGTTCAAAACTGTTTATTTAAAAAGAAAAAAACACACAAAAAAACAGAAAGCTACAGGTCATTCCTGCCAGCAGTCATCACCCTCCTGACTTGGACTGTCATTAATTTATTATTATTTCTGATGTGTTTGGATATAAATGGAAGGAATTGTGCTAAATCAGGATGACATGACAGTAATGACTCATATCAATCAATCACACCTGAATCAAATCAAACAGAAATCATATTGTGGCAGAATTTGTGGCATTGGTGAAGATGTCAACTGGAACATCAGTCATACAGCAGTTATCTCTTTTGTGTTTCTAAAAGTGCTGTAGTAGGGCTGCATTTTTATTTTGAATATAATCCGTTTTGATTGATAAGCAGTGAGCATTATGGGGATGCTCCAACTTCTGACGATGGAATAAAAGAACATAACCTGCCACAAGCATCTTTGGACAGTTCAGCAGAACAGGAAATGTTTACAGTCCCTGAGCTCCCGTTGATACCACACGTTCATTGGTGACTGAGCCTAGGAAATACGCTTTGAGCTGTTATCTGTCACCATGACAATTTGCTTGTGTTCTTTATAGCTTTCAACCAAGTAATGTGGTCTAGTACAGGGCTTTAACTGAGTTAAGACCGAGATGATATTGCTCTATGTTATCTGTGTTTGCTTTGTTGTGCCTGTAACATTCATGCGGAGACGCCTTTCGTGACTTTGTGAAGCTGATCAATAACACTGATAACACTGCATATTGACACAGTTTGCCAGAATGAAGCTCCACCTGTTTACACTGCCATCTTCTCTAATTTTGTTTTCACATTATTGAAGCACATCAGGCACATAAAGTCATGTAAAAAAGAAAGTCAAGGTTTAACACATCTGATCATAATCAATCTGCTCCTCACCAGGTCTTGAATTTAGTAAATACTACCTCAGATGAGGATTGACACACTACATGTGGTAATAAAAATAAGGTATTGGATGTATAGTAAAAGAGGGCAAGTTAAAATGACTGAATGTTTCCTGGTGGTTATGTGATTAGAACACACACACACACACCATGTGGCTCATTTAAAGGCTGGCTGGACCATTAGCAGATTTTCCTTTTTGTTTTGTTTTGTGTGACAAATTTTGGGCTTCTGTCCACTGCAACTATCAAATACAGCAACAAAACAAATGACAATTGTCAAAGAAATTTTCATATAATCATGTTTCTACAAAAGCATTTTGCTTTGTCATGCTTGTGTAACCCTCTAAGAGTAGCTTATACCCAGTGGAAAAGCAATCAATGTAGACATTTTGGGGTGTGGGTAAATGAGTCTTTTGCTTTGTAACTTTTCTATCAAAACTGGTCCTTCTTGTTCGCATGTGATCCATCTTTTAAAAGTTGCGATGAGTTTCACCAACTTCCTTTTCACCTCTCTTTCTTTCTCATGTATAAACTTATGACAGTATTGACATGATTAACTTGTATTTCTCCTCTTCTCTCTCAGCAGGTCTCCCTGGATATATGTTGCAGTACCTGTTGGTCTCTCTTTCCTGGCCTCTCCACTCCAACCGATTGAGACAGATGGCTACCCTTCCTGAACCAGGTTCTTCTGT
The DNA here is from genome assembly GCA_037177495.1 of Rhadinocentrus ornatus. Classification (NCBI taxonomy): domain Eukaryota; kingdom Metazoa; phylum Chordata; class Actinopteri; order Atheriniformes; family Melanotaeniidae; genus Rhadinocentrus; species Rhadinocentrus ornatus. The sequence goes on along the minus strand of JBAMHW010000026.1, from coordinate 11,167,763 downwards.
TAAAAATTTGTTTTGTACTGTCGCCCACTGTCCCATGCCTGTTCAGGATGGGGGATTGAATCAAAGTCAAGATTTGATGCAATCTATTTGTTTCCATACCAAGGGCTATTATTTTTTTATGAATTGGCTTGCATGAACACTGATTGGATGACAATGAATTGGCTGTCTGTGAAGTGACCTGAGATGACGTTGTTGCTTTGAATTGAATAAAATAGACAGGCTGTGGGCCTCCTTGATAGGACTTTAAAAACTTTTCTATCAAATCTACAGTATATAACCATTACAGTACTAGACATTCATGTTGACTGAGGTTAAGTAAATAATTCAGAGGAAGTCTGTGTGAGTCAATAAGCTCACAGTGCATCACGTTTAAACTAAGATGTTGACATTTCTGTTAATGTTAATGCAATTAGTATTCAGCATGGGCTTACAATGTTATGGCTGAATTGGGTATTTTTGTTAACTTTTACTGGTTAGGTGTTTCGTGGCTGGCAAACAGGATCTGAAAACCACACTAAGAATAGACTGCCTCTTAAAGTACTAACCAGTTTGAGGAAGTCAATGAGTTTGTAGGCGTCTTCCCCGGTGGAGAGGTCAACAAAATCCCGTGGAATTCTGTAGCTCAGACAGGGACTGGGCTGCACCGTCACCTCGCTGGTTGTGCATCTGAACGCTGGGCTCTCCTGCACAGGTACAGAGACCATCTGAGTTTTCACCGAGTTCCAGCAAGAAATAAATTACAGAAATAAAGACAAGTGCTGAAATGCTCCGTGCTTATTGACCTGCTGCTGCTGGGCGATTTCTCCTCCTGACGTCAGCTCTTCCCAGCTGAACAGCAGCGAATCCGTCACCTCTCCAAAAGGGTTCAGGTCAATGAGCCACACCCTGCCCTGCAAAACATTAGGACACTCCTGACATGTAAAAACACAGAACATGGCTATCTTTACCCTCCCTGTATAGAAATCCAGCGGTGAGTTTACCTGACTGTCTCTGTAGACATCGAACACAACTGAAAAGAAGAAAAAGCCCATCTGTAAGAGCAGTCCTTTCACATCCCTTAAAGGAACTTTCAGTATTAGCAGAAATTAAATATTAAAATCCCAGTAGAGCTAAAACAATAACACATTAATCTCTCCCTGCATTTGCTCAGGTTTGATTAACTCATTTTTAAAATATAAATATTGGATGACTTTTTATACTGAAAGAAAATAAGAGTAAACAAAAGTCTAATGCTTACAATCTTCATCCAGGAAGTTGTACTGTATGTGCTGGCTGAAGAACTCTCGTATAGCCTGACAGATCTGGTCCTCCTGCTTCAGGATGTGTTGGTAATACTGTGTGTAGTCTCTCTGGGAGATAGCTGCAAGATCACACAGATTAAATTCTATAATTGCTTCTAAATTAGCCTGCTGAAGAGAGGAACTGCTCAAACTTGGGCCGTAGTTCTAGTGACGTTCATTTTCATCCAGCTTGATGGCTTACCATCCCAAATGTTGTGGAAATGAGAGAAGCTTTTTCATTTATTTGGGAAGTTTCTTACCGATTAACTTGTTTTCTTTGACAAAGCAACGAAACTCTCCACCAGGAATAAGCTCACTCCACTTTCTCAGGACCAGCTGAGGACAGAAGACGAAATGACTGTAAAAATCCCAGGTGTGCACCTTTATTTGAGTGTGATTATAAGTAAATGTGGCAAGCCTGGTTCCGTTTACTGAATCCTTAAAATATACTATGCAGTTACAATTTCTAAAACTGGTCCTTCTGCCAAAGTTTATATTCCCTTGGAAGTTTGAAATGAAAACTTGACCTTTCGATAAACCTTACTTATGTTATAGACCAGGAAATCTGACTTCCTGTTGTGTTTTCTTTGAGCTTTTTAAAGCAGATCATATATTCTATATTCCCAGTTGCCAATGCGTGCAGCTTAACAATAGCAGATTTAAAATAGCAGAGCAAGAGAGGCCTTCGTTTTAGCTGTGCTAAATATTTTATTTGCTCAAAGTTTTTTGTTAAGGTTCATTAAAAAAAATTGTGTTTTTAAGCTGCAAAGTGCAATAGCACACTGTTTTCAATGCTGTCAAAAATGTGAAGAATCTACTTTTTACACCATTTTTCACTCATATAATAATCTTCCTTCTGTTGTGAACAGCCAGTGAGTTCAATGTTCCTGTAACCAGTCAGCTGAAATAAAGCAATGATTCAAAGAGCAAAGTAAGACCAAAATGATTTAGTATCTGTTACTGTAACCCTGTGGATGCTGTGAAAAGGGTAAAATACCTCATAACTGATGACTGGATCTGGGGAGTCTTGATCACTGCACTGAAGGAATCTGCATAAGAAATAAACAAAAAAAGTTAATCATCATCTTGTTATTCTGTAGAATAAGAATGGTATGAGAGGAGTGTTTATCTCAATGTGTTGCTTGCAAACGGTTTAATCCCTTGGTACCAGATGTCCTGTTGTGTTTTACTCAGCCTCCCTAAGTAGCTACACCATTAGAAAGCAAAGAATCTCGAGATTTGAATGATGTTTACCAATCCAGGGTACCATCGTACCTGTAGATTCTGTAAACACATATTTCAGACCTGTTGCAAATGCAATTTATTTTTTAGCCATACTGCAAGTCTTTATTTCATAAAAACCTGAAAATTGCAAGATTTTAAAGGGTTAAGAGATTATTTTTTAAAAAGGATATATTCCAATGCTTTCTCAATACACAAACACATATAAATGATTTTTCCTAAAACGCTGCAGTAAATCACTCGCAGAATTGAACGTTTGTCATGGAGAACAGTGGAGAGCGGTGGAGATTGTGTCGTAAATCTACATCGCAGCAATTTCTCCATCTGCTGCTTGTGTTTTACTGCTGATTTAAATCAGCCAGGTCACCTAACTCCTGTTTTTTCCCCTGTTCAACAGTAGCCTTCGTCTAAATGCAAAACACCTCAGCCTGGGTGTTGATATGTGGCGCAATGTCGTGGAATAGAGAGCAGGGCTTACGGCTGCGTGAGGTCGTGGGTGATGAAGTCAGAGCTTTTGAAGAGCAGAAATATATCACTTAGGCTGCAGCACTGCAAGGAGCTGTTCAGAGCAATCCAATTTGCATCCTAAGAGGCAAACACACACAAAAAAACAAATGATTATTGAGTTGTTCGAACCCTTTTATGTTGGCTGTGGTGGAAGAAGCAGCTCAGAAATGTACAGAGCTGCACGAAGCTTTTAGCCAGCAAATACTTTACTTACGTAAGAAATTAAAACTAAATGACTGACACACTCTTTCTGACTAACGTAACTAAATATTGTGTTTTCATTTCTTATAAAGCAACAGAGTTAATATTTTACCCGTGGAGCACTCCAGTTAAGTTTGGGGAATACTTGTCCACCCAGGGCATTTATGGCCTCCAGCACTTTAGAGGTGAATTCTGGGAACTCAGGAGCCTGGAAGACACAAAGTCACATCAAAATATGACAGTCATGATAACAAGTTAAATGGACATGGGAGAATTCATGCAAAGATATAATAATATTAATTTAGTGAGGCACAAGAGTAGGTACAACACCATAGTGCCATCTTCTGGTGGAGGGAGATGCAGGCAGGGTCATATTAACATCTTCATAGACCCCGATTCACTCAATGTGAGAAAGTGTGTAGTTGGCTTCTTACCAGAAACCAGAACCGTGATCTATGCTGTCCTGTAATGCTGCATCACAGCTGCATGTTTATATTCACGTTAACCTGCCTGCGGCAGCACAACAAATGGCTGCACGATAGTTTTTAACTCATCGTGCCTCTTGCAGTGGTCATAATTATAAAGAATTCTGTGTACTCCACAGTTTATGACTTAAAAAAGCAACAGTATTGAAGTTCGCCAGCTGTAACTTCACATTTAGCAACCACAATGAACTGAAAATCATTCATTATCCCCATCAGTCATCATTCTAACTCCAACTCCACTTTCTATAAACTTATAAAACAACACGGTTGACCAAACTGCTTCACACCAAAATAAAACAATAAAATAATAAAAAGAGAATAAAAAAACATATACGATAAAACAATAAACATTAAATATGTATAACCATCAGTCAAAATAAAGTCAAAATATTCAGTCAAAACCAACATCTCCACCAGTGTTAAAAGCAAAAGAGAGAGGAAAAAAAAAAAAAGGGTTTTAAGCAGTGATTTAATATGTGGAGGCAATTGGTTCCACAGCTTCGGCCAAACTACGGCCTATTGTAACAGGTAAGCTTTTTGAAAGGTGTCTTATCTGGTCTCTGTGAAGTCATAATCAGCTGGTCTTCAGCTTTTCACTGCCATGTTGTGAAAAGGGTTGAAAGTTTTTGGAGAAGTGAAGATGATAAATGAGAAAAAAGTGTGTGTGACATGATAAGCTGTCGTCACAGTCATCTTGTTTCTCATGCAGTCATTTTCTGCACTGAGCAGCCAATTAGAGTGAGCTCTATGAATGACAGATCTCATTCAATGTGTTAAATCATTCATTGTCAGTATCGCTTTATCCATTACGGGTCACGGGTAAGCTGGAGCCTATCCCAACATTGTATCAGGTGAGAGGCAGGGTACACCCTGGACAGGTCACCAGTCCATCGCAGGGCCAACATAGGTTTTGGACGGTGAGAGGAAGCTGGAGAACCCGGAGAGACGCATACACGGGGACAACATGCAAACTCCACACAGAAAGGCCACCAGCCCCCACATTCGAACCTCCCCCAGTCAAGGCTCGAACCAGCGACCTTCTTGCTGTGAGGCTGTGGTGCACACCACTGTGCAGCCCTTGTGTGTTAAATCAGTGGGAAGTAAAAGGAAAAACAAGTATTCAGTGATGCTGCAGAAGAACTAAAGGCTGCCTGTCCACTTTGTGTAAGGACCCTTAAACAGTCAGAGAATTGGAGCACTTAATGGACTTACAGTGACTGTAGTTGTTGTCTCATCATCTGACCACTAGAAGGAAGTAGAGAAACAAAACTGAAGTAAAAATCAACATGACAAAAACCAGTTCTGATAACTATTGAATTATTAATTAATTTATTTATTAAATTTTAAAATAACAAAGTTAACATCTGATAATAATACTTCACATGAAGCATTTGATTTTTATATCCATAATAAGAATTTATTTAAAATAACAGCATTCAAAGGAACCTAAAATTGTGGCTTTTTGTGGTTAAGAGTTTTAATTAAACTAATTTTTTAAGTCCATTTTTCTATTGATATTTTCTCTGTAAATAATTTTTTCTCACTGTACCCTTGTGGATTTTAATTCTTTTTAGATATTTTCTAATACTGTCATAACCAAAAGGAAAAAAATATAACAAAATGCATATGAACTGCATACTAATCTTTTAGCACAACATTTATCAGATTAACTTGTGGCTGTCATGGCTCAAGAGCATGTTAAAGCAGTATGATGGTCCATGTAACGGAAAACAAAACATCTTTACAAGAATGTGTTACAATAACTTTTTATCCCTTTAAAGATCCTAAAAAATATGATTGGTTGATTATTATGCTAAAATCAGCGGGTTATCTTACCTGAACATCTTCCTCTACCTCTGAATCACTGTTGTTATTGTGAAACGGTTGTGTGTTATGGTCACTGAGGGGACAAAAAGGGTAAAAGTAATTTTTAAAAGGAACAGTTAAAACTGTGCAACAAAGGGGATGTATAAAATTTTTAAACTAAGTAAATAAATAAACATAATTATAACTGAAAATGTTAAATGAACCCTAAATAGACCATAAATAAAAACAGAGTTATATGTCACAACTTACTTAATCCCGGTGGGACTCATTTACAATAAGTTAAACGGCAGAAGGTTTGTATGTTGGTTTCCTACCTCCCAGAGACTACCAGTGTCCCATCGTCCAGTAAATAGTCTATCACATTTTGAGGCAAAGGAAGAATCAGACTGGAAAATAGAACAAACAAAATTACTGTATTAATAATAGTAAGCGAAGCCCACCTAAAAGACAACATGTATGCATGAGGAAGCTGCTCCACACTGGAGTTTTACAAATATTTACGTAAACACTCGTGAAGTCAGACGGCAGTTATGTGCCTTTTCCTGGTGGCTAACGCTAACTTCTAACAGGATTATTCTTTACAACAACGATTAACAGACTTTCCTAGACTTTCTCTAAAAACGGTGTGTGTCTACCTTTTAATCGTGTATTTCTTGAATATCGGATACCAAACCGAGAACTGACAGTTGACAACTTGCTCCTTCTTCATGCTGCAATATCCGGAAAGGAAGTGTGTCCATCAGTAAATATCTTCCGAATCTGGTTTTCATTCAGTAATGAAAAGTTAATTATTCTTCTTGTTTGTAATAAAATTGGTTTGTTAAATTAATTCAACTTTAATATTTAAAACGTAATGGTATTCAACTTAATTTAGGCAATTATGTTAACTAATTTATATGAAGACGGAGGCATTTATGAAGTGCACAGGCGCGAGAAACATGGTAAACAAATGGGTCTTGGGACATAGATCGTTTATGAAAATGAGCATTCACTCAACACTTTTAACTATAGACTCTCTGTTTTCATAAATATTACATTTTTTATTTAGCTTACGCTATCGTTGATCAGAAAATCTCATGAAAGTCTACCAATTGTATCTTCGATTAGGTAAATCTAATAATTTCTATAAAACGATTTACAATAACGGAGTAACATTAGCTAAGGTATACATTTTAATATATTTAAAATTCCTATTTTATAAACTAGATAGAAATACTTTATAAAATGATTCCTTTTACATGCAGTAACAATTACTATTGGTATTATTATTCTTCGCTTACTTTACGCCAGGATAAAAACTAGACTTTGGTGACTTTTCCTGTACCAGGAAGTGGTAACAGAGTGACTCTTCGCTATTTTCTCTCTTTTGTAACGCGCTCGTTTTGCTACTAGTTACACACGGCTGGGATTTCACGTGAGTTAAGTTTACCAATTTTAAAGCTATACAGGGAAGTGTAAAGTTTCAAATACATTGTCCGAGCTATTGTTGGATTTCTAACCGTTATACATTCAGCTACTGATGAACTGACAGAGAAGCCAAACAAACTAGCTTAAAATGGAAATATAACGGGAAGAATTGTAGTACTTTGAGCTGTTTGGTTGTTGCAACTAATTGAGCTATTCATTATTAGATTAGTCTCTTCTATTCAGTGTAAGATGTTGCTAATATTATTTTAATCAGCTTAAATTCTGATCTGAACTCACGGAGGTTTTAGTGTGATTTTTTAAAAGGTTTTCTCACTCGGCTTTCCTCCATTTTCAGTTGAACCAGTAAAAATGAGTAATCCTGAGGAACCCAAAGTGACCACAACTCCACATATAGTGAATGAAGAGGTTTGTTATTTTAAAATGTTTTTAATGACTGCATTACTGGCTACAACTAGCGAATTTCCCTTTTAATTTTTAAGATTTTTTGTAATTGTGTTAATGCTGGTATTTTAATGGAAAGTTTTTTTTAGGAGTAAGGGCATGAAGTGTCTCGAAAATTTAGTTTCTATCACGTGTGAATGGCATTGGATGCTGCATCCAACATTAAAGTTAAATGAGCAAAACCAAGTCCAGTCTTAACTGTCTTGTTGAGTTTTGTATTATACCGAACAAGATTGGAAACACCAATCTATTTAGCTGTAATTAAGAACAATAATGAAAAGCACAGCTTTTAATTACTTTGTATAGAGATAAGTCCAGTGGTTTAACTAATGATGCATCTTTAGGAAGTCAACTGGCATTTTCCAGTATACATGGTTGATATATTCAACTCCACCCACATCCAATTAAACTAATTAGGGTTGGGGGCAGGGTTTTGGTTTGTGAGCATGACCTCTAATGAACAACACAACAGGTGGCATGAATCAAGAAATGGTTGCCACTTGGATATAAACATGTTTGAAAAAATTCTTCATTCAGTTTAGTTTCAAATGAGCCAAGAGTTGTGCCCTGTCCTTTATGTATTCTCTCTCATATAAGTCTGGTTGGCATGTAAACATTCTACATGTGGTTATTTGAAAACATCTTTTTGACTGATGCCTCATGTCAGAATCTGAATCAGAATATTTTATTAATCCCAGTGGAAATTGTGTGCACACAGGCGCTCCATACTAAATAAAGAAGGATAACATAAAGATGAAAATCACAATAAGACAAATCAATAAGAAAAATTACAAATTAGTTGCAATATCTATATAAACAGATACAGGATAAATCCTGCCAATGAGTAATATGTACTATAGACTATTGAGTCAATAGTAGCTTCCTTGTTTTATCTGCATAGTCCAGAAGCTGACGAGTTTGCTTTTCATAGCCCTCTTCTGAAATATAAACATTTAATTGGTTGTAAATGAGCTTCTTTCAGTGCAAAGTTTTTATTTTATGCTGTTTGTGCTACAGCTCATGGCAGCTGGGAAATGGGTGAAGCTGGAGAAGACGACATATGTGGATCCGGCTGGAAATACCAGGTGCTGTTCAGTCTTTCACTGATCTTCTCCTAAGAAAACAAAAAAAAACAAATTCCCATTACATCAATCTTTCTCTTTTTCATCCACAAGAACCTGGGAGTCTGTGAAACGGACAACAAGACGGGCCAACACAGAAGCAGACGGTAAAAACATTGCTTTTCACCGATTGTTCATCGTGTAACGGAGCTGTTCGGACTGTAACATAGACTGTGTGCAGGTGTGGGTATTGTTGCTCTGCTGAAGCGGACGCTCCACAAAGACTGCGTCGTGATGGTGAAGCAGTTCCGTCCTCCTCTGGGATGCTTCACTCTGGAGTTTCCTGCAGGTATTCATTAGGAACTTTCTTCATTGAACAAAAGGTTTTTGAGCAACTGAACTCCTGCACAGACGTTTCCTCTCATGGAATTAACTCCCAGATTCCAGAGATTTATGGATGGAAACTGATAGGGAGTTTTAAATGTTTGATTGCATTCCCCGTTTGGTGGAGATGATTGCTTCTGGTTCTGCTGTGTTCAGGACTGATCGATGAAGGGGAAACTGCAGAGGTGGCAGCACTAAGGGAGCTGAAAGAAGAAACAGGCTACAAAGGGGAGGTAGTAGGAGTCACACCAGGTATCATTACACACTGCACTGTGCGTTTGATTGAATTAGCTGCCGCTCTTAGCTTTATCTTATCTCTTGTAAGAGGTTCATAGGTCGGAGGTTTAAAAAGAGGTGCCATGTTAATCTTCAGAAGACAGTGTTTGAAAGGTTTCATGCTGAGTTGGTGGTAACATAAATGCTGGGATTGCAGTGACCTGCCTGGACCCCGGCCTGTCTAACTGCACCACCCAGATCGTGCTGGTCAACATCAACGGGGATGACGTGGAGAACATTAACCCGACTCAGCAGCTTGGTGAGAATAAAGTGTTAATTCATTCACTAACTGCTGCTTTTCAGCATCAGCTTTCATTCATACGTTTTATTAAGTTGTTTTCAAACTTATTCACTAAATATGATTGAATGACGTCTGAAAATATACATGCTTTTTCTATTTTTTATTTAATGTTTGACTTCAAAAAGGCTGAAACGGGTGCACAAAAGAGGCTGGAAATGTTTAATAAATAAATTGAGGTCAGATGGCAACAGTGACATGAATTAGACATGTGAATTAATAAAAAGGCAGTTTTGAAGCCGATGGAGGATTCATCACTCTGTAAGACTGTGCAGGCATATACTTCAACTTAAGAACTTCAACTGTTATTTTAAGGATAACAGTTTTGTTTATGTAAATCTACAAAAAACACAAAGGACATTTTATTGATAGTACAACTTTTTGGGGGGATTTTGGAGAAATCCCTGTAGACATGGGACAAGGCTAAAATTCAGGGATATAACTTTCGAATAAAATTATGAATGCAAAGCATTTAAATAGAATCATGTAATGGTAATTCCTTCATGTCAAATAATGTTTTGCTAACAACAATGTTGGGTATACAACATAAAATGTCCATGTCTGAAGAACTTGTCATGTGTTAGGTGTCGTCTAGGTCCTTCTGATTATGTCAAATGTGAACAGTGTGATGAAGAGGAGTTTAAATGCAAGTTGTCATTGTACCAGAAGATTTAGTGGTTGATTCATGGTTCAGACACTTTTATCTTTTGTGGTTAGTCACCTTGTTAAAGGACAGCATGTTATACAATTCATACGTAAACATTGAACAGTTTTACATATCAATTCAAGTTTTAATGAAGGTCTAATTAGGTTTACCTGGAAAGGTTATAGTGGATTTTAGGTTAATTCTGACAAAAAGCTGAATATTCTTCACTTTTTGTGAGCAAAGTATTTTGTTCTGTGGGTGAAATAACATCTTAACTCGGGAAAAACTTCAGAAAACCTTTCAGTTAACAAGTCACCACAGCATCAACAAATACAAGTTACAACCCATTTATATATCAGATGCAGAAAAGCTTTTTTTTTGGTACGAATTAATTTCCATTTTCGTTATTATTACAGTTTATTTTCCTAGTCTAGAGTATGCATGTCTGTAAATTATTCTAGAATCACTGTTGCAGCCATTAGCCACTCAGTTTTCGTCCAAAGATGCTTAATAACCATCTTAGATTTACTTTATAATTTACTGTCATTGACTGTTAACTTTTATTTAATATAACTAATATACTTTTTTATAAAACATGTTAATGGTCATGTGGAGTAAAGTAGACACCAGCATCTTTATTTGTAAGGTAAAACACTTTCACAAGACTTGTCTTCCTCTGAAGTTTGCAAACTTAGTGCTGAATACAATTGTCATTTAAAAAAAGACAGTCGAATAATCTTGCTCTTTTCTACTCTTCCACAGGTGATGGAGGTGAGTTACACATCTTTCATATTCAGAAATGCTCTTCTCTCACAACATAAATCATCACACAGGTCTTAATCCTATTTTTTCAGAGTTTGTTGAAGTTATTCTTTTACCACTTGATGAATTCCAGACAAAAGTTGACGGTGAGGCTTCAGCATTTTTTCCATTTTGCTATGTAAGCTGTCGGAAGTTCACTTTGTAAACGTTTGATGCGTTTTATTCCACAGATCTGCTGCAGAAAGAAAAAATTGTGGCGGACGCTAAAGTTTACATCTTTGCCTTGGGGATGACTCAGGCCTTCTTTAAGCCAAGAGAGCTGCCGGTCCTGAAGCAGTAACCTGTTCATGATGAGAAAACAAGAAGAAGAGAGACTCTTCACCGTTACACAGGGCTGTTGAAAAATGGGTTTTTACAAATTCTAACAAGAAGATGTTTAAGAAGATGTGATGGCATTAAGAAAAAGAGCGCTTGTTCAAATCCAGAGCAAGACTTGGACGACAGATGCTGAAATGATTTAAGAACAAACCCTTAGGAAGGAGCTCTGATTACACTACATGTACTTGACAAGTATTTGCTCCCAGAATGGGCATGCTAACATTTACCTAGAGGCCGAAAACATTTTCTGATGATTTGCAGGCAGTTGTTTAGGCTTTAGTACTTCATTCCTTGAGTGCCAATTAATAATATATAGCTTTTGATGATTTAAAGAAATTTAGCACAAAGTTTTATGATGTAATCATAAAATTTACCTTACAAACGCTGTATTAAAGGAAACTGGCTTTTAGTGATGAGCTGCTGGTGGCTAAAGTAGTTGGGATGACTGTAACAAATCTGAATGATGTATTAACGAAGTTGACTGTGTGGAGGGAGCAGTTTAGTTACTGTATTGTGCTTCCAACCAAGTTATGGTGCAATTAACTGAATATTGATTATGTTCCTATTTTAATAACCTAAAATTACTTACCAATGAATAGATGTGATGCCACATTTGCTTGAACTGGAATTTGTGCCTTTGTTTTAATTTGACTTATTAAAATGAACTGAGGGAATTAAAAGTAAAAACAAACAAGGTAAGCTGTCTGTCTTTTATGTTTTTACCTCTTGCAAAAAATATCTCTACAAAGAAATGTATATATTTTAATTTATTCAGATCTATGAGTAGATCATCTTCAGTTTGTCCAAAAAAAAAAAATTGATCTCAAACAAAGAAAAACTGATGAGTTCAAATGTTTACATTAAAGAAAACCTCACAAAGAATGTATTAAACCAAAAGGGGTCTAAATTAGAAACTTAGAACAATTTGACAGTTTATTGAGATAACAAATATGTCTGCTACAATAAATGTCTTTCATAATAAGCCAAATGTCTGATTCAAGATACCACGAATTAGCAATTAAGTGTCTAAGGATAGCTCACAGTAATATTAGCATTAGAAACAAAGTTAGGGATATTTTTGTATTACCTAATAATTATAAAATTCATGTCTTGGCATTGTCTAAAACTCATTTGGACTGTTTTTTTCTTTATGAGGGTGAAATCCGTATTACAGGATATTTAGAAGAGACAGAAATGGGTATGACCTTGTGGCACTATGGCTGCAAATAAATTAACATAATTTGAAACCTCTCTAAAAAGATGTTGTTATAGACTTCCTTCTGCAAATAGCCATTATTTGAACGCTATCTGTGAAATCCTAGATGGGGTTAATGGGTCATGAAACATATTTGGGGGATTTAAATAATGACTTGTTATTGGATAACTGCTTCATGAAAACAAACTATCCGCTGTCACAAAGTCTTGTGGTTATCCTGAGGTGTACCTATCCAACAAGGACATGATTAAAACATGATGACAAAATTTTTCTACCTGTATTGGCCACATTTTCTCTAATACGCCAGAACTGTGTACAACAATATCCTCTGTTCCTTTAGGCTGTAGCAACCAAAACCTAATTTTAAAATGAAAAAGCCAGGACCAAAAACTATTTTGAAATGATCATACAAGCTTTTTAATTAGGAAAAATTATAGAAGTACACAATGCTGATTGATCCAATATTTTAGCTACAGAAGATAATGCTCTGCAGGCCAAAATTAACCGGTAAATTAAACTAAGAGATGAGGTGAAAAGAAAAGCTGTCACATGATGATTAAATTGAATATCGTTAATTAAGAAACTTTGTAACAAAACTAAATAGTGACAAAAAGAAATTATATTACAGGGAAAGAATCAATTTGATATAAAACGACAAAAGTAAATTACGGAAAACTATTAATGAGATTGTAGGAAGAAATTCAAATTTTTCTCCACCTTATTTAGAAATAGAAGGTCAACTTGTAACTAAAGCTGAAGAGATAGCAAATTCCTTCAATAATTATTTTACAGGTAAAACTGATAAACTAAAAAAGACTATGGCAACCACTGATCACAATTTATCACGGGAAATCATAGAAAACGAAATTATCAAAGATAAAAATGTAAATCAAATGAGTAAAAGAGTAAAACAATTATGTTTACTGTTATTAGCAATGAGTCTAAAATCCAAGCCTTGTGATGGTTTGAGGTTGTATCAACATGACACCTTTTTCAGAGATATACACGCCTTTTTCAACAAGACAATGCAAAACAACATTTTTTACATATTGAAAAGGCATGGCTGGTGAAAAAGGGGATACTGGACTGAGTCAGTAGCAGTCCTGGTTTGCTACCGACTGAGAATATGTGACGAGTTTTGAAGAGAAAAATGCAACAACCCAGTACTATAGTACACCTTAACACAATTTTGCAGGAAAGCAACTGAAATGCTTTACTGCTTGTTATCCTTAGTGCCCATCTTTTATGGGCTACGTGAAGGAATCACAACATTACAAAGTGGTGAAAGCTTTAATATAACATGTTTTGCAATGTGTTGCAGGCCTGCAATGCAAAAATGTTTGTACATTAATAGATGTTATGATGTTCATAAAAAAACCCCACAAAAAAACAAAACAAAATTGAAAAAAACATGAATTTGGTTTAAACCTCCTGCAATGAAATGAAGATTAAGCATTTTTATGCCTCGTTTTAAATTATTTTGGATTTTAGAAAATCATATTGGCATATATTTCGGTGTATGTACCTAAATTTACCCTTAAAAATAGCATTTCAGACAATTTGGAAGGAAAAATAAAAACATTTAAAATGGACATGATTTATTTGGATATTAGTCAAAATAGTTATCATGCCGTTCACGAAGTGTTTTTTTTTCCCAGTAGACGGCGATATCACTCCTTTCAAGTACTTTTCACAACAACCAATAAGATTAGAAGAAGAGCAAACTGACCAATCACACAAGAGCACCTTTATAAAACTGTTTAGGTTGAAACATTTTTCGGGAGAACAGAAAGTTAGCAAGTTTTTCTTTAAGTGTGTAATAATTAAACTTCAGGCAGTCTGTCAGAAACGACGAGCTTGGTATATGAAAGTCATGTGAACGGTTTCTGTAAGCACTTTAATGTGCTTGATGTAGTGAAAATAAGCTAGCTGAAATTGTTTGCTAACATTAACGTTTGACCCTCGCTAACGGTTGAAGTCTATGTTGTGACATTTGTTTCGACGTGGTTGTTCCTCGGCAGCAGAAACTTGTGTCATCATTGACTTTTTATTTATTTAGCAACGTTATGGTGTGTTGCTAAATGTGCTGCATGCGAAGATGGAGGTTGCCGTTAAAGGTGGGTTACCTCAAACAACAAGATTCACCATGCGTTTACAGCAGGAAAACTAGTAGCATTAATGTTTTTAGTATACTACTCTGTTCTGTTTTTTATAAGGACCCTGATACTTGGCTTCGCCTAATGTCTAACACATACATTGAAATAGTCTCTAATAGTTCCTTACAAACATCTGACACCGTTTTATATTAATTAAGGGTGTTACGAAAAGCAAACAAGTCTCTAAACAAATGGACTGGGCTGTAAACTGGCGTGTTTTGACAACCAACTTGTTTGGAGCCGCAAATGTTACGAGACCTTTTGGAAAAAATACAACTGATCATTTTAGTTAATTATCTACTACAGGAAATTTGTTGTAATTTTTTAAGAACCAATTTTTTATTTCTATTTTTAGGTTTTTAAATAAAATAAAAACCAAAACTTTTGGCAATAGGACAGACAAACTTTCTTTTATGGGATGTAGATATTTGTGAAAAATAATGTATTAAAAAAAGCCCCTAGTTTCCAGTGACAATAAAAATGAATAAAAAAATAATAATACTGGTACTTTTAGTGTCATTATTTTGTGGAAATTCAATGCAATTATTCCATGAAAATAAACAGAAAAATTGCAACCCCTGCATTTGTAATATATTTAAAAATATTAGTTTGTTTGCATTTTATCCATATATTAAGAGCTATTGTGGAAGGTCTAGGTAGCCACTTGCTGCTCCTGTGCTATAGATTGCAGACCCCTGACCTATTATATCATTGCCTGCTAAATTTCAATGAAAAGTAGGCTTATGTTTCTTAGGGATACTTTGCTTGCTTGCACTTGTTTGTATTATGATGCCTTTACTATGTTTTGTTTGTTTACTAGGGAAGGCCAAGAGGAAACATTTGAATGCACAGGAATGTGACAAACTGGGAAAAAATTCTGAGGGCACAGATGCTCTCACTCAACCCCACACTTCCAATCAGGGCCTGGGAAACTGTGACCCCAACCGGGGGCTTTACCCCAGGACACCCACAAAGCGACGGAGGCCTGGTAAACTGCCTAAACCTTAATCTGTACTAAGAGTTGTGCGCAAAATAGCAAAGTGACAGCACAAGGGTAGAAATGTCAAAGCAGCCCATCAATAATTGTTTGTTCCCATGGATGCTGTTCAGAGCAATCTCCTCCTATTTCTCATGCACAGGTAGCACTAAGTCTTACTTGCATAAGGTTGGACTGAGGGATGATGTCTAATGTTTTCTTTGCGCTAAGGTTTAATGTTCACAGTTTTTATAGTATATTTGAGAAAACGAATCAGTCCTCGTTCTGTTAAGTAGTTTTTTTTTCTTTTTTCTTCAAAGAAGGCACAAGAGGGTGTTAAAAGTTGAGGTGCAGTAGATTTCACAGCTGAGAATAACTATCCCTGTTACAAATGGCTCACACTTTCACACAGAGATCATATATAATTTCTCTCTTTCAATCTTTGTACCAGCAGCATCTGCCTCAGGAAGTCCCTCTGGGAATCAGAAGGCCATCAACGACTTCTTCTCTGTCACAAAAGTCATCAGCACTAGTCCACACAAACCTGCTTTTCCTTTCACTTCCACATTTCCTAAAGAAGGATCAAAAATTGTAGAAGAAGAGGAAGATGACGACGATAGCCTGTTGTCAACCCCACTTGACCCGGGACCTGCAGCAACTGAGGAAGAGGAGGATGAGATTGACGACAGTAGTCTTTTAGCTGCTGAGATGGCTCCAGAGCATGGGGCAGGTTGGGCCTCCGTGTCAGCTTTGGTGATGGGAGCTAAACGTGAGGAAAAGGTGGAACCAGAGAGGGATTATCTGGAGGGAATGACAGCAGAGATGTTTGGGGATGACAAGGAGTTTTACGAATACTGTGTTAACAGTGAGGAGGATGAGGTGGAGCCCCTTCCTGACTCCCACTATGGACTTCTGGGCAGCAGCAACATGTTGCTTCAACCTCAGGGCTGCATAGATGACCTTCCTGAGGAGGTCCTGAGGCAAATACTGTGTCTCATCCCTGCTCAGGACCTCTATCGTAACGTGAGCCAAGTCTGCAATCGCTGGAGGAACATCGTTCAAGACCCCAAGGTTCATCAGAGTTACATTAAGTTTATGCATATATGTTAACAGTGAAGTGTGGGAGGTGACACAGATGTGGAATGATGTTAGGTTGTAGTTGCTATAAATATTTTGGAAAGTGTTTGAAATAATGTAAATACTGTGCTCCGTTTTTTACAGTTTGTGCCTTTCAAGAAGCAATACTTCCGCTACATGATGAGAGAAAAGGAGATGGTGCAGGAAATCTTCCTGACTCTTAATAGAAGTGGGATAACACGTCCAGGGTCTTCAGAGCATAGCATACGAAATCTTGTTCTGTAAGTCTTTCTTGGACCATTTTCTTAACAGCCTGTTTTAAAAGTGTGTGAGGACTCACAAAACATTTTGAATGTATGTGTTTTACTTCAGTTTCATGGCTCGGTATAAGGTTGGAGAGCGTGTGAGGCCAGAAGACATTCTAGAGTGTGTTAAGAAACATCGTCTTTTCCCTCTGGCCGAAGCCTCCATCAGATTACGTATTCCTAACATTAAGAAGTTTCTTCACCTTGGCATTGAGGTATGACTGACCTACATAAGTGTTAAAAGGATGTATGATAATCATTTCAGGAGCAAAAGGCCATCACATTGTGTGCATGATATGCATCATCTCTGTCTGACCTCTAGGGCCCTAATCCGTATGCAGCCATGGCTATAATACTGATCCTCAGTGAGAACGTAGATGATGTGCAAGCCTTGGTGTCTCTGCTCTCTGGCTGCATGTCAGAAACAGCCATCACAGAGTACCTCAGCCACATGGCCATGATGCTGCTTGCTTTAGAGAGGAACAACATTCAGATTAGCAACAAGTAAGACCTGCAAGTGTCATTATTGATGTTCAGGCATCATTATGCTTAGCCTCCCTGTGATTTTTTTCTTCATTTTCTGCCTCTACAGGTTACATTACAACATCTACTATGTACTTCACCTGTTGGAGAATGGACCCTTTTCTGTCGGTTCTGGCCACAGCGGGTGAGTTCAGTGTTGTAGCACCATTCATGCTACTATGTTAAATAAAAAAGAGTTGTTTTCCTAAATTATCTTTAAATGGGTTAAAGCCTCCATGTAATCCTTGGACCAGTGACCCTGAGAAGCAGATGTATTTACTCTATATGCTGTGTAAACGTCTCTTGAGGCTTTTTGTTCACTTAAGACTTGAGTAGTAAGCATATACAGCCTCATTTAGCTGGCTAGAGGAAAAACGCTGTATCCAGCATCTTCTTTCAGAGCTTTTTGCAGGTTTTTTTTTTTTTTTTTTGTCCCTTTGATGTGGTTGCCTTGAGCACTTTAAATTTTCAATATCAGCTTTTCAAAAAGATGTCGTCAGTGGGAGCAGATAGCAACAGCTGTCGCATTTATTAAAATGAGAATGACCCACACTTTACTGTATCGGGGACATCAGAGCACTCAGACATGTTGTGGACGGAGCAAATGGTCTCCTTTAATGTTGTTCTATGGAGATGATACATAGAGGAGAGGAGTCCTTCAGCTATTTAACTGGATCACGTGTACTCCAACATCAAGCATGCGTACAGAGCTTTACTCCTCCCCAGGCACCCTGGGCCTGTCACCTAACACTTTCCCAGGAAAGTCCTGCCCAGATACCACCAACACACAGGCTTGCCATGTTTTGAGGAATCTTTCAGGTTTGCGTCTCAGGTTGTACGTGAGCTTTTCCAGTAGCATTTAAGCCCGTACCACCAGGCTCAGGGACAGCTTCATACCGCAGGCCATAAGACTTCTAAATGCTGTCAGCAGCAACGCC
>JBAMHW010000026.1:11133723-11149257 GCA_037177495.1 Rhadinocentrus ornatus | reverse complement strand
CCTGTTAGTCCGCCTTTAAAAAGTCCACCTCCACTCCACTTATTATCCTAAATCAGAAGCACCTGTTTGAGGTCGATGCAAGATCTCACCTGGTGGGGTGTCAATGATCCTAAGAAAGGTGAGGAAACAGCCCAGAACTACACGGGAGGTGCTGGTCAATGACCTGAAAAGGGCTGGGACCACCGTTTCTAAGGTTACTGTTGGTAAAACACTAAGACATCATGGTTTTAAATCATGCATGGCACGGAAGGTTCCCCTGCTTAAACCAGCAGATGTCAAGGCCCGTCTGAAACTGAACCTAAACCCAATAGAAAATCGTTTGACCTCTGTAATTGCAAACAAAGGCTACTGTACCAAATATAACATTGATTTTTCTCAGGGGTTCAAATACTTATTTGCAGCTGTTTCACACAAATAAATTGTTACAAAATCATACATTGTGATTTCAGGATTTTTTTTGATTACGTCGCTGTGGACATGCACCTATGATGGAAATTTCAGACCCCTCGAAGATTTCTAAGTGGGAGAACTTGCAAAATAGCAGGGTGTTCAAATACTTATTTTCCTCACTGTGTATATATATATACAGAGAGAGAGAGAATACAAGCACAAACAAAAACAAGAGAAATAAAGAGTTGCATATAACAAAAAAAGTTAAAAGGTAAATAAATTTTGTGGGGCAGTGCAGATTTGGTTATTCACCCATTTAACCAGCTATATTCCCTGGTAGTATATCCAGGCTTGCCATGTTTTGAGGAATCTTTCGGGTTTGCCTCTCAGGTTGTATGTGATCTTTTCCAGCGACATGCAATGATTAAGTTGATTTAACCACTGAGAGTGATTAGGAGGATTTTTGAAAGTCCTGATTACTGATTAAATTTTAAATGATTTTAAAATGATGTTGTTTTGACCCTCATAATTCATTTAGATGTCAGCGATGATCTATAAATGTTCACTATACCAGTGTAGTGGCTATGACGTAAGCTGCTCTGCTAGTAAAGGAGTGTTGTATTGCTAGGTGAGAGATCATGACTGTGTTCCAGGTACAGGGAAGACAACCACTCTGATGAAGTACGCAGAGCAGAATCCACACCTCCGCTTCCTGTATGTGGCTTTCAACCACTCTGTGGCTTGTGAGGCACGCCAACGCTTCCCCAGGAATGTCGACTGCAAGACTGTCCACTCGTTAGCCTATAATGATGTTGGGAAGAGGTGAGAATCTCATTCTAAGGTAGCCATCTTTCTTTTTCTTTAGTGTTTCATTCTGAAACCTCACTTTGTCCCTCATATTTATGTGATCTTCTCTGCATCAGATACACATTTAATGGAAAGCTGGCTTTTAACTTGAAGCCGTTTTCCATCAGCTGCGTCCTGCCTTCTGGACATGGTGGCTTCTCCAAGGCAAAAGTGATAACAACAACTCTCAACGCCTTCATGGCTTCAGCAGACCCGGAAATCACCATCAGACATGTGCCCAATGAGTACTTAGTTAAGAAGGGCATCAAGCATTGTATAGGCGAAGTTGAGAAACAGGTATGAACATTTTAATGTGCACAACTGGTGAGGAAGGTAAATTATACATGAGTAAGAGCACTTTGAACACACATTTACACTGTGTGGCACTTATTGTAATTTCCAAGCTTTTTGTCCAAGATGCAAAGATGATCTGGAATAAGATGAAGGATCTTAAAGAGAAATCGAAACACGCCTTTTACATGACCCATGATGGTAAGCTAGTTATAAATGAATAAGTGAACGTAATTCTTATCTAGTATTTATGCAAGTTCAACACAGATGATGAATGAAGTGTTTCATTCCCAGGTTACTTAAAGTTATGGCAGCTTCAAAACCCAAGGCCTTGCTTGTCTGGCCGATACGATGTACTCTTCATCGATGAGGCCCAGGATTGTACTCCCGGTACTGTAATCCACTTTTGTATCTAGTCTTGCATGCCTGTTGAGCACCATTGTTCATTTATTTTCCTGAGTTTGGTAATAACTGTTGTTTTTTTTCTTCCTTTCTTTCTTTTGCAGCCATCTTGGATGTGATGCTGTCTCAGCGCTGTGGGAAAATCCTAGTTGGAGATCCACATCAACAGATCTACACTTTCAAAGGAGCCATCAATGCCTTGCACACTGTTAACCACACTCATATCTTCTACCTCACACAGGTATACACAAATAATCAGCCGAAGGTGTCATGAACTTGTCCTCATTTAGACTTCGCTTGTTTTGATAACAGATGCAAATGTTGGTTTAGCTGAATATGCAGCATGGTGTAAATAAGATAAATTATCGTTGAATGTTTTAAAAATATCCAAATATATGATTTTTGGTGGAAAAACAAGAGATGCATTTCAAATTAAACTTGAGTCAACAGAACTATTAAGTATCAAGTAGATTTTTAGGAGTTATTGTTGCTGAGAACTTAAGCTGGAGAGAACATGTAGACTGGACTGGGTTACATCGAAAGTTAATAAACAACTTGGGATAATAAGGAGGGTCTGCTAACTAATCTCCACAAATTGTCTGCTTACACTTTATTATAGTTTGATTTATCTTTATCTTTCTTACTGTAATATAATTTGGACAAATACTTTTCCGATTACTTTACAAAATCTCAGTTCTACAGAAACGCTTTGTTAGGGTCACAACCTGGTCTGAATCATCAGCTTACTCTTTATTTAAGAACCTTAAAATTTGCACTACTTATATTATTAATACTTTTCAGATTTCTGTTTTTATCTAAGAAATGCATTCAAAGGGTTATTCCTAATAATCTTTTGTCCTATTTTGAAATTAATTCAAAGGTCCCTTTTTGTGTAACTCCACCATCAGCAGATCTTCATCATCCTCCGCTACCTACCAGGCAAAACTTTTTTAATAAGATACAGAGTGGCTAAATTATTAAGTATTTTTCATTTAGCGAACAAGTGTCCTAAAGTTTAAAAGGTAGTTTGATTGTCAGTTTTAGGATCTTTTATAAATACAAGTATTTATTTGAACATTGCTTTGTTTATACTATTTGGATGTTTAGTTTAACATTTCATTGTAGTTATTTTATTAAAGACCATAGTTATGTTTTTCCTTAGTTTTTAAAATTTATTAATTTTAATATACATGTGAAGGCCTGATTATTTATTTTAATTCTTCCTCCACTGTAACGTCTGTTTGTTTTTTTCCCCCAACTGTATATTGTACTGTATTAAATGTAGCAATAAAATAAAATATAGAACAAATCGGGGAAATGCGAGGAACTCTGCTTTATTGCAGAGCTGCAGCCATTAGTCCCAAAAAATATTAGGTTGGCCTCAAATATTTGTAAGTCAACTAAATTTTATTAACAATGAGATTTGTGACCAGAAAATATTTCATATAACTTAAAGATAATTCTTTGTATCTAGTCGCTTTGATAAAATAAATTAAACTGTTTATAATGTTTAAAATAAAGCATTTCTGTTATTGAACTTTAACATAGCGCAATGGCCTAATACAATAAAACATGAGTAGAAGAAGAACATGATCATAAGGCATTAATGAACAGGCTATTGGTAGCAGTGTTATGATGTCCCGTTAGCTTAATTTAATAGCTCGTTTGTATATATATATATATATATATATATACACACACACACACACACAACTCCGTAGACAATGTCAACCCAAAACATACAGCCGTACATGTTCAAGCCCGATTCAGCCCCTGAAAACGAGAGCTAACAATGCACCTGCAGCAGAACGTTATCTGTTGGGTAAATACTCTGCTTATAAACCCTCATTCTCTTTGTCTTTGCAGAGTTTTCGATTTGGTGCAGAAATTGCCTATGTGGGTGCCACCATCCTCAAAGTTTGCAAAAGGGTTGAGAAGATTCTTGTGGGAGGAAAACACAAAGGTAAGTATTGTAAACATATCAGGTTCAATGAACAACATGATAAATGGTAACAACAATCCAACATCAAAGATGAACCAAAGTGATTTACAGATAAATCCTCATGACTATCCGCTGCACAATAAAAAACTTTATTGCTACATAAGAAGAGGTCCAGACAAACATCAGAACTCTGGACAAATCCTCCGAAAAAACTGTGTAAAAGATTATTTTATTGGTATTGTTTTCGCTTTCTTTATATAAAAACATGTATAAAATCTTTTGATTTTACTGTTTACTTTATAGGTGGTGTATGTGATGAGACTGCCAACAAGGCTATAGTGGCGATGAAGTCAGGCGTGAGTCAGAGTCCAGGGAAAATCGGCATCTTGTCGCGATGTAATTTAGGAGTCTTCAGGGAGGCAACACGACTCACAGACGCCAATCCACACTGTAGGATCCACTTCATAGGGGTGGGTGTTTAAATGAACACACATAGAATAGGTTTTCATTGTATCTCACATCATAAATACATATTTTTTTAAAACTGCTTGTCCAATTTGACTTAACTTATGGTTTATACAGCCACATCTGCTGTGTAGACCCAAGAGGAGATAATGTGATGACCTTTTAGTGATAATAAATCTTTTCTCCAGGATGTCAAAAACATCGGGCTTGATAAGATCATGGACATCTACCACCTGATGATGCAGCCAAAGGAAGAGAAAGCAAAGTGTAATGTTCATACATAACGAACACGCACACAGACACACAATATGTATCCTTGTTAAGTGTCATGCCAAAAACGTGACAGAATGTCATTATAATAAAACTGAAGTATGAATGAATCGGTGCAATTTAATAAGTGACAAACATATCCTCACAAGAGGTGACACAAAAGTGTATTTGGAGTTTTGTTTGTAAAATGACAGCCTTACTATGATTGCTTAGCTGGGAAGACTCAAATCTTTTAATAGAAAGGCCAACATTTTTAAAAGCAGAATAGCTTCTCAGTTTTTTTTTGTGGTAAGCTGTACATATTGAGGTACCGTTTGTTTTGCTTAAACTTACATGTCATTTAATATTGGGGAAGCACCTTGTTGTCCTTGTGAGGATGATCATCTCCACACAGAAACGGATAAAATCTGTCACACACTTAATTTCCTTTTGACTTGTTGTGCATTCATAAAATTGGGCATTAATGCTGAATCTGCTCTGCCTTCAGTCATCAAGGACCCCATGATTCGGTCTTTTGCAACAAGAACACTGAAAATAGAAGATCCCTTCGGGGCCTTTAAGAAGTACGTCACACAAACTGAAGACAAAGAGCTGGATGGAAAACTGAGCATCGTGGAGACTTACCAAAAGCGCATTCCCGAGCTTGTGACACGCCTGAATGGTTGCTCTGAAAGTGACATTTGCAGAGCAGGTATGGATACAGCTGCACACATTATGTACACACATATGCTTAAATTGGCCCTATTATGCTCACTTCAGGCTAATTTATTTTAATATATAAGGCCACAGGGGGCAGGAATCAATCCACTATTTTTCCACATCTTTTTTTATATTGATCCTCTCAGATTGGCCTTTTGGCAGTGTTATGACCCACTTCAGGGGTATGAGAGGGCGTAACAAAAAAAGTAAACCGGCGTACTGATCTAAATAACAAACGTGCAGCAGTTACAATAAACTAAACATAAATGCAATACCAAACACTCTAACCTAGCCCAACACAAACTACTATTATCTAAAAATTAAACACAACAGCTGAATACAACTGGAACTCAAAGAGCAGCAAAAAGAGCTGTATGCTACAGGAAGGCCAAACCAAACCGAGACTACAAATTATCATTAAACTGAAATCACAAACAGTCAGGTTTAACCCTGCTGAAAACCTCTAAGTAGTCATACGTACCAAAAAGCCACCACTAAGCACAGCAAGCACACAGTTATTTAAGCCACCACAACTCTACCAAGCTGAGGGGGAAACCGTCCAGAATGAACACAGTTGCAGTCCTTTATTTCCTGGTTGTGGGTAGCTTGCGTTGTGATTGGCCGGGTAATTAGCCAACCAGAGGGGAGGAGAATAGACACTCCGAATAGACATCAGAGGACAGGCATTTGCATGGGAGGTGAGCCTCAGGTAACAGCAATGAGCGGCTTCCGTAACAGGCAGAAACAAGCAGAATGAGACTCTTCCGGCCTGAGCCCCTCCTCCCCCTGATGCGAGCTGAAGAATGGTTAACTGTCAGGAGTAGTTGTCGGGAGCGTGCGCTGTTTTTGTCGTTGAAACACCTGCAGAACTTGACAGAAATACTATGTAAACAATGTCAACACAAAACATACAGCGGTACTTGTCGAGCCCAAATCAAACCCCGAAAACAAGAGTGAACAACTCGGCAACCCGCAGCAAGGAATGCTGCAGGACGTATCTGGTAAATACTCTGCTTAACAGTCCAATATAATTTTGTTTGCCGTTCTTCACTCAGCTTATATATTTGTACCTGCCCCAGTTAATAGGTTTACATGTGGGAAATGTACCGCAATGCAAACAGGTGGAAAATAGAAAAGGTAATCATGCTATTTGCTAACACTTTCATGAATTGTTGCACAATAGTTGGCTCTATTTCTAGCCACTCCATGTACATCTGCTGTTTCACGTGGCTTATCAGCTGAGTGTTTTTAGCCTGGTTGTTACGTTTGTAGCATTTCCATCTACTGTGCTGATTGCTGACTTTCTTGGTCATCATGTGTGTTACCTGCTGGTAGAAATCAAGTGAAGTGTAGGTTCATTCCTTTAGTTTGACCGTTGCTCACTCACTATCATAACAAAACAGAGAACTTATTCAGTTTTACTTCTTGTGGCTCAGGATCGGAAACGCAGTCCTTGATCTCCTTTAGGCTAAAGCCTTGTTGCAAATCCCTCGTCGTACGGACCCTTATTCATCCGGCAGTCTTTGGTGAAGTGCCTGTCACGAATGCAAACGTTGGTGCAACTCTATGGCTTACTCCTAAAAACAAACTCCATCCATTGCTGTCCAGCTGCTGTGCCCTTTGGGAATTTGAACAAAAGTTGCTTTCCCTCACAGCTAACGAAGCATTTCTTGTGTCACATGTTGACACTGAAAACGTTGTGGTGTCCACCGCGGTGTCTTCCGCCCCGGGATGTCATTGAAATATCGAAGTAGGAAAAAACTCTAAAAGCTATTGTTTTCAGCGCCATGGAAACTGAATGTAGAGACACACTGGAAAACTCAAACATGCATTTATGGGATTTACAGAAAAACAAAACAAAACAGCGCCGCTCACTTGTCTGAGTTTTCAACACAGTCGAAAGCTCTGAAAAGTCTAAATAGCGTAATTGGGCCACTTTATGGGCTCTAATTTACCTCACCGAAGCTCTTTCCTAAATTATTTCCACCAGCCATGCCACAAATATGCAAATAGAAATGACAAAAAAACCAATTCTGCCCCTTATCAGATAATAAAATATCATGGAACTGATTAAGAAAGCAAATGCTTTAGTAGGATGATTAGTCATCACCTGGACCTTTTTGTGTTACCTTGTGTTGGGTTGTGTTGTTTTAAAACTTGACTCAACCCTTTATTGGCCAAAGAACCATGTTTGATCACTTCATTTGGACGTACAAAAATGCCTCTGCATGCTACTCCATGAAATAACAAACCCACATTAAGTCCTACTCACCAATCATCAGGCCACATCCCAGATACTCTGTTGAGACTGGTTTCCAAGACAAAAATAAGAAGCTTGACATTGTTGTCGTCGATGTAATGGGGCCCCTGCAGAAAAAGTTTGGATTTTTCGGATTAATAAAGACTTTTATTTATTTATTTATTTATTTTTTAGTTATTCCTTAGTAGTCATAATATATTTAGTTTTATAGCAATGTGATTGTGGGCAGGAACGACTTCAGTACCATTCTTAGTTACAGCAGAGCTGAAGACTGCGTTCACACTGCAGGTCTGAATGTACTGCAAATGGTTGTTTCACATAAATAATTAACTTTATCATACTTCAATATGAACTGTACACAGCCCTGAAGTGACCTGCATGTGCAGGAAAGGGACATGTCACACACAGCTTGCTTTGTTTACAGAAGTCAATATGTATGCTACCAGTGTTTGTATTTGTAAGATCTTACCTATCAGAACTGACAAAATTATGACCCACTAATAGGATAAAGAAAAGAGATTGTGAAAAAAAGAAACCACAAATCTTAACAAAGATATACCTTTTTCTTTTATATGCAGCAGTGGCTGCTTCCTCTGCATCCACGGATACCGCTGTACAGAGTTGGAACTCTTGTACAAAATTGTAAAAGGATTGCAAATACATCCACTGTAATAGGACATAAGCAAGTGCCCTGGGTCGGGTTTGGAAAAATTGGATTTGTGCTGTTCAGACTGTCATAAAAAGATCAGACATCGGTAACATGTGGGTAAAAAAAGTTGGATTTGAGCCACTTTTGCCTGCAGTGTGAACAGAGCTGGCGTGTTCTGACTGAACACGCTGATATAAATGTAACTGACAGTTTGTTGGTAAATTTGTTTGAGCACTGAGAACATGATTGCTTGTCCAAATATACAGAAACAACAACTATTTTCTTTGATTTGTTTGTTGTTCCCTGCAGACTTCATAGTTGGAACTGTCCACAAGGCCAAAGGTCTGGAGTTTGATACTGTGATTGTCAATGATGACTTTGCCAGTGTCCCATCCTCAAGACACGAGCTGGATTACCATCCTGAATTCTCTTTTCGTAAGGTTCCTTTTTCTTAAGATTTTTTTTTTTCCTTTTTTTTTTTTTTTTAAATTAAATATATTCCTCTTCAAAGTTTCTAGTTGTGGAATTGATTCCCTGCTAGTTAGAAGCTAAATTTAGCAGTTAATCCACAGCAGGGCTGTTTTAAAAATTTCTGTACAGATAAGATTCCTGACGATGAGTGGAACCTGCTTTACGTGGCGGTTACTCGTGCCAAGACCTCTGTGGTCATCAGTAAGAACATCTTTCGCATCTTAACGATGGCTGGGGTAAGATATAATCACACTGCCCATCACATTTCTTATTAAGATTATTTAGGACTTCAAACTGACCAGTTGTTTGCAATTTCGCCCACTTTGTGAGTACATTTCTAAAGTAGGGGCATCAGAAAATATTTAATGAAAACTGTTTCATTATAATGTTGTTCAATCATTCACACAGTCGCCCTCCTGTTAATGTTCCACTTGCTTCATCCAGTCAAGTGACATGAAAGGTGACAAAGAAGCAGCATGTGCGTGTGTTTTGTGATGTACCATAGTCTTTACAGGGGTGGTTTTGCCATAAAGATTCAAATTAGTGAATCAACAACAGTTGTGGAAAACAAAGCAGCAATGGATGGAAGTGACTGAAAACTTTGAGACTTCAACAGCCAGTTTTTCACTAAAAGCAGTTAAAATGTGTTTCTTGCAATGCAGTTAATTCATGTTAAGGCTGCAAAGGATTACAATTTGGCAAATGCTGTTATTTATACATTTGTTGTTGCACGTCTGTGTGACTGCAGCTGTTCACACTCGTGTTAAAAGTGGTACATAAATATTTCTGTGTCTTTCTAAACAGATTTCTGTCTGTAAACTTTCCGGAAAGTGCTGGGGAGGTAATTCCACCATCAACATATTGAGATGTTACCAGATTAATGAGAAGCAGTGTGTGACAGAGACTTCAGTATCATTGCTGATGCTTTTCCATTTTGCCTGTGAATGTTCCAGACCAGCAACTGTCTCACTTTGATGATCGATAAGTTTGCACCTGGCTGCTAATACCTTTCTTACTTCTTTAGAAGCAGTGAAAGTAGACTTAGTTTTTCTACACTACTTCTGACTTTTTGGTTTAATTTTTCTTAAATAAATTATCTCATGACATGACTTTTGTTGTTCATGTAAGGTTGCTTTTCTTTAATCTTAAGACTAATTAAGGTACAAAGATTTTTATGATGTCCTGATAGAGCTTAGAACTGGAAGAGGTTGCAGTCTGTTTTTAGTGTGATTGTATGATCTAAAGCAGTGTGGACCCAGCTGTTGTTGGGTCACTGAGAGGAGAGGATAGACAAAATAAATGTGAAAGGAACTAAGCTGTAATTCTTTTTCTCCTCCTGCTGATGTCACACAACTTGTATAGATGTCTTTGTGGTTACTGACCAGTGCAGGGAAGTTAAAATACTGGATCTCCCAGAGCTACAAAAACTTTTGTAAAGGCTGAAGTTCCCTTGGGCCAATCAACTGCGTGCTCTCATGTAAATTAGTGATATCGCTTTCCTGGAAGAAACACACCCCCTTCAGATCTAACTTCCAGCTCAGGTTTCTGGTGTAAAGCAAAGCGACTTTATTTATATAGCACATTTCATGCTCCAAGGCAATTCAAAGTGCTATACAGAAGCAAGAATAAAAAGAATGAAATATATTAAAAAAAATATAGAGATAAAAAACATATGTTAAAAAGAAAATAAAGGAAAAGCTATACAAGCAGGTTTTTTACTGAATGCTCTAAAGGAAATTATATTTATGTAATATTTTGTACACTGTGGATTTTCAGATTTCTAAAGGTGGAATGATTCCACACAGCAACTCATCCGTTGTGTGAGGGGAAAAAAAAGAACTCAGACTCTCACAGCTGTTAGACAAAGCTGTGTTGATGCAGCAGGAGCAGGACCTGATCCGTGCTGGCTGTGACTTCTAAATATTTGTTTTAGTCCTATAGTAAATAGTGTAGATTGTCATGATAGTCTAAATATTCTTGCTGTAATAAACCATCTGATTCTTTACATATTCTTTGGATTCTTTACATCTGGTTCTTTTATATTTTGAGGTTGAGGAAGGGTGTATGTCCCTTCTGGGTTGCCATAGAGGGGAAGAAGGGATTTGTAGCTCAAGATGAACAAAATACCGTGAAACCCGTGCAACGGGATGCTTGATGTCCCCTCTGTCTATTACTTTGGTGTAAACTTTTTAGTTAGGCGATCCCCATGAAGCTCTCTTTCCACAACACTGTCTCGTCAGCTGACGGTGCAGACAGAGATGGGTACTCACAGCATTTAAACCTGTAACTTTGACAGGTAGATGGCTGTGTCACCCACACTTAAATGGGGCAGGTAGGCAAATTGCAGAGGGTCCAGCAGGTCTTTTGTTTTGTGCAAGGGAATGGACCAAGAAGGGATAATGCTCTTATTTTAGTGCCGTGGTTCCCAAACTTTTCCTGCAGGGCCTTCTTTTCGTCGACCACAATAATGTCAAGCCTTTCACAAATTTGTCCATGTCTTGCTAGCAGTGCAAAAACTATACCTTGCTCCACCCCCCTACTGGCCTAGTGTGTGGGGAGTGTCTGTTAAGAGACTGCATAATAACAGACATGATGTTAGTCTTCCTTTAAGTGCATTCAGTCTTCTTTTTTTTTTTGGCTACACCGACACTGAGGCCAAAAGACAGCGAAACACACCACTAATCGGGTACATCTGCTCGAGCAAACGGCTCTCTAGAGTATGTTCTGTCTTGGCTCATGCGTTTTAGTGGACTGGTAATCTGCCACGCAAACCGTTGAAACACTTCCATGTGGGCCTCATTAGGAAGGTTGCAAAACACAAAGTAGGGATTGTGGGAGCCGTTGTGCTTATGTGAACTCTGGTCTTCTCAGCTACAGTACCCCTAAAACTTTAATCACAAAAAGAAATTGTAACAAAAAAAAATGTTAATGTGAAACTTTTACGTTGCATAGATAAACAGACTGGTTTTATGCTTTGGATAATTTTAGCACCGTTCTCTCCAAGAAGCGGGCTTGATGCTGTTTGAAGAAAGTGTTTATTGCTAATGATGCTTTTATATTTTAAAGGTCTGTTCGTTAGTCGTCTTTAGAAGTTTCCTGAGTGAAATGACTGGGAGCTATTAGCTTTCTGTAGATAAATTATTAAACAGACAAACTCAAGTGCTTCCTGTAACTGCCTTGTCATAGAGAAAAAAGAAAGAAGGTTTTCCTTGTGGCCTCATCTTTCAAAGCAATTATTTATCCAACCGGGGTTTAATGTGGATGAATTAGAGACCAGGATGGTGAGTGGGTGCTGTCTGTGACGGCAATATACATTCGTATTTTTTTTCTTTTTCCCTCTTTAGAACTTGATTGATTGCATTTGATGAAATATTTAAGGAACTTTGTAGAGAATATTGGAACTGCTGTAGCTTCAATGGTGTAGACCCACACCACAGCTTAGTGAAGTCATTGGTTGTCTTTTCCTAATTCTTTAATAATTTGTCTCACCATCTTTACTTTATCTCCATAATGTTTTCAAACAGTGCGGCAGCCGTTTGCATCTAGAGCAGGTATCCAGGGCAGTAACAGTTCATTTGATTCACCACTGACGCACACAGAGCATGACGGCTCAGCAGCGTTTGCAACAGCATCACAATACTTCCTTAAAATATGCAAATAGGTACTACGACTTATTGCTGTTTAGACAGTTGTTGCGATATGTATATTACAAAGTCTGGTATTGCCATGAAGGTAAATCTTCGATATATTTTGCAGCCCTACGAGGCTGTATTGAAAGAATAAAAAGTAAGAAGACACTTTGAAACGAACCACCACGACAGATAGAAGCATATGGACAGGAAAAAAGTCTCCTATCAGTGGAAGAATTATTAACTCTTTAAGCACCAGAGCTTTAAAACGTATTTATAGGCAATAACTAATACTTTGTTAGTTCCAGGTACAATGTGGGCAATAAGGTCATTTTGAAAAAAAAAAAGTTTTTTAAATAAACCTTGAACTAGTCCGGCCCTCAACTTGTTCCAATTTGTTCATTTTGGCCCGCTGTGTGTTTGAGTTTGACACCCCTGCTGTAGAGGAAGTAGTGGAGGGGAGAATGCTGGCCAAGCTGACCCCAGTCCTCAGCAACACCTCCCACCCTCAACCTTTAACCGTCTCGGCACTTAGTTGCTCTTTGAGTGACAGACGAGTGCACCCTTGGAAGAAAGAACGCTTCAGGAGCTCCTTCACACCATCAGACTGTGCAGACACATTAGTGTTTTTGCAATTTTTCACCTACACACTCGTAGACTTTCCCAATTTTTTTGATCCTTATCGTTTTACATTGTTTATTTTGACTATATTAAAGGGGCAGTTACTGTACATTTTCCACAAAGTGAAAAATTATTCTGCATCTATTTACTAGTGCGCTATTTCCAAATCTCTGCCATGTGGGATGTGTGCTTCAGTTTTTTTACAACTCTTACATTTTTGTTGAGCTGCTAAACATTTAAATGTGTTTGTCTGTGGTTTAAATAAAGTGTTTTCTTATAAGTGGTTTAAAGCAAATAAACTAGACTGTAATATCAAAGGTTTGCATATAAGCTGCTATATGCTGCTTTGTGGTTGTAATCTCAGGGTTTGGTAAAAACAAAA
This sequence comes from Rhadinocentrus ornatus, assembly GCA_037177495.1. NCBI lineage: Eukaryota > Metazoa > Chordata > Actinopteri > Atheriniformes > Melanotaeniidae > Rhadinocentrus > Rhadinocentrus ornatus. Next base: position 11,135,940 of record JBAMHW010000026.1, on the reverse strand, counting down.
GACGATGGTGGGTGGAAGAGGTTAGTTTGAGGGAGTTCTTCCTTAGAAAATACGTAATTTCTGGGAAAATTTAGGATATTCCATTCCCATTTGGAGTTTTTTCTTCCGTCAGACCAGTAAGGGTTCATTTGAGCTCAGTTGGGGAAATTTATTTTCTATTTTTGTTTCTGTTCACTTTTACCCATTAATTTCTTCCAAATGTGAATATTTCCACCTCTAATCATCACTCTTCTTCTATTTTTAACGTTTTTCCATCTTTAGGAATACTTCCTCAAGACACAGATGCCCATTTCCGCGGGAGGTGGTGATCCTCTCCCATGCTCCATCTCAAACTGTCCCAACTGCATCACGCCGGGATCATCGTTCACTATGTACAAACAAAAGATACAGTTTGTAAGAAGAAATCAAAGCTTGCCTAGATATTATTAGACAAATAATTTAATGTCGTTTTACAGTTGGTTTAATGCTTTTGTCTTCGTTCAGACCAGTAATACAACTCACGAGGGGCCGCTGTGTGAGAGGTGTGTGTGGACGCGGGTCGGACCCATCGCCTTCCTCATGACAGACGACGTGCTCTCAATGGCCGAAATACCACTAAGACTTGAGCCACCCATCCACCACCCGTTTTTTGTTGAGCTGTTTTTCTAACGCTAAATGTTGGTAGGGAGCTAAAATAAAGAAAACCCTCTTTAAGGGGTAGTTGGGTGGCTTTTACCTCTTTCTGTGGAACTACCAGGATTATGTTTGGCCCACTGGGACACTGAACCAGAGAACAAACTGAGAAGTGTTTTTATTTTTCTTAAGTGTTTTTTTTTTTGTTTGTTTGTTTTTGTTATTTACTGGTATTTTCTTATTATGCCAGTAGAATTGTGCTGGAGAGCTCAGTGTGTTGCTTTGATATGTGTTTTTAAAAAAAAAAAAAAAAATAAAACTCCTGGCAATTTTCTCTAAATTGTTTTTTTTTTGGGGGGGGGCAGTTTCTTAATGACTGAAAACAATCTGCTGCAGACTTTTAAAGTCAAACAGCTGCTACGAATCAACCCCTTACTCATCTAGGATTTTAATTTTACTGTTAAAATTGCAGCCACATCTCTTCTGGTTTAAATGAAAAACTGCAAGTTTCAGTCGACAGGACGAAAGACAAAAACAGGAAATCTTTTGCTTAAGCAAGTGTTTTTCTATTCCTTTTTAAGGGTGACTAATTAAAGTCCAGCAACATATGAAAAGTTATGACATTTGAAGTTATTCTTAGCTAAAGTGCCTCTGCATCACTTTACTATCTGAAAGTTTTGTTTGAGTAGTTGCCAAGCAGCAGTTCATAAGACGTGTAATTTAAAATAGAGCTGTTAGTTACTTATTGATAGTCTACATGGTAAAATCCCCGTCCATAGATCTAAGCTTGTCCTGTTGACACATTTCAGTAACAAAGTTGTGATTAACTCCTGAGTTACTGTAAGCCAAATGTTTGAATGTCAAGTAAAAGACGAGCACATTATAAAACTCTGAAACACTGGCTGTTTTAAAAGCCAGTGTATAAAAAAACAAAACAGACCGAATGGGGTGCTCAAGATGCTCAGCTGGAAGATTTATTTTAATTAATGAAGTCCCATTTAAGCTTTTATGTTAACCATAAATCCAAGAATGCTAGAAGGGTTATGGTTGAATGTTTCAGGGGGAGATAAAATTATAAATTATTGTGTAACATTGATACAAAATGCCTTTTTTTTTTAGTACACAAAATAATTGAACAAATAACATTTTCTGACACTTGATTGATCACTGGATTTTTTTTTATTCTCCTTTTAATAGGATTTGTAATATTGATATTGATATTTTCCATGGAAAAAGCCTAAATGTGTCTGCAGCTGACTTGCTGTCATGGTCCATCTAATCTAAGCTATTCCCCCACCCCCACACATGTGGTAAGTCATTGGAGAACTGCCTCAAAGAGGTCAGCTCAATACTATGCAAAAGTCTTAAGTCCAAGTCAATCACACTTGTGTGAAATCAAACTGTCCACTTAGGAAGCAACACTGACTGACAATAAATTACACATGCTGTTGTGCAAATGGAATAGACAACAGGTGGAAATTATAGGCAAATAGCAAGACACCTAGCAAAAGAGTGGTTCTGCAGGTGATGACCACAGACCACTTCTCAGTTCCTGCTTTCTGGCTGATGTTTTGGTCACTTTTAAATGCTGGCGGTGCTTTCACT
>JBAMHW010000026.1:11117921-11130379 GCA_037177495.1 Rhadinocentrus ornatus | reverse complement strand
GTTTTAAGGGGGGGGGAAGGGGGGGTTTTTTGAAAAAGGGGGTTATTTGGTAAACACCCCCCCCCCCCCCCCCCCCCCACACACACACACACACACACACAAAAAAAGGGTCCAGCTGCCTTGATTTTAAGTACTTAAGTCTGAAATGGCCTGGATGACTGAAAATCTATGCCAAACACAGACAAATGCAGGAGTTTAAAAAAATAAGAAACTCCAAGAGAAATAATGGATTCTCCTGCTATGTTAAACAGCTAATAAGAAGGGTCTCTCAATCGTACCGAGTTGGCTAAAAATAAAACATAGAGAATTTATTACACTTAAAATATAGGTTTAACCTTTGGTAAAATGTGTAGTCATTTATTGGAGTTTAACAGTCCTTCTAATGTAAATTATTAAAGAATTCCACTTTCATCTCCCCAAAAAAATCCAAGATGGCAAAGACCAGTACAAATTCATGGCTTCACAACAGCAGTCAACAAACCAATGAGTGACAACACAGTGGCACAGTTGTGTGTTTTTTTCAATGCAGTCTAGCCATCCTCCGCAGCATGCAGACAGTTCTACCAGAAACACCACTATCTGTGGCCGAAGGTAGTCATGCAACCTGTCATGGCTGTCCTGATGGAAGATTTAATTGTTCCATTTCTTTGGTTGTCCCCTGTGGTGTGTTCCTCCTTGATCTCCTGAGACAAAAAAGATTTTAGCAAAAAATCAGGTTATTAAAACCAGTTGTTTTTTAAATCCCTGATGGATCACCGCTCTCTGACATCCCCCTTACCTTCGATGCACAACGAAGCAAAGACCGATTATAGAGCAGATTACAATCACCACAGCCAGACTAATTCCCACTGCTTTCACATTGTCTGTTAATGGAAGAGAAACATACTCAGATTAAAATTACCCTTTTGCATGTTATTCACAGAAAACAAGGGTAAAAAAGGGTTGCATTTGTCAACAATATATAACTCCTCATATATAACATCCTCAAAATGTAAGAAAATCAGAGTGAAAATGAATGTGTCAAACAGAATAAGGATCATGAATAAACTAAGAGATTCTGCACTTTACTCGGTGACCTTTAACGTACAATAATCTGTCATCCTTTGGCCAAAGATTTAATCAGACAGAGACTTGCTTATTCTTGTTTGAAAGACTATTGGTCTCATGAGATTTTCCAAGTAGAATAATAATAGAGTTTACAGTAGAATAATACGAGGTTAACATTACCCTGTGTGGATGGTTCAGATGAGATGCTGCTGGTATCTGTGATTGGAGAAAGCGTGAAGTTCTGTGTTGTGCAGGTGTTTGTTGTCTGTGTCAATGTTTCTGCACAGAAACAAAAAAATAAAATAAGAAAAAAATAACTTTGTTGTATAATTTTTTAGTTAAAGTTAAATGACGAAATTTGAAAAGACAAATTAACATAATCTGTGTCACATATAGAGGTGTTTGGAGAATTTCTGCAACTAGACCTAAAATATCCCATTTACTTTAAATAATGGACACAGTATATTTTAGTAACATTATATATTCATATGGAACAATCTTTTTAATTATTTTTTATTTTAAGTATTGTAAAAAAAAACAATCAATAGAAACATAAATTTCAAATACTTGTATGAAAAGGAGCAGAAAGAAAAAAATCTTATATATCTGTCCCTCTCACAAATAATTAATAATAGTAAAGTTACTAGCAGAATTTAAAATAGCATTGCTTATATCTAATTGAACCCTCAAAGGTTGTGGAAAGTTGCAGTACTTCACCAGAAAAACCCCTTGCAGGGGGGATGTACACGCTGCAGCTACATGGGAGCAGTGGGCAAAGGTGAAGAAAAAAAACAACTCCCTTTTAAAAGGAAGAGATCTCCAGCAGGTCCACACTGAAAGGACGGCTCTGACAGGTCAAATTTGTGTAATGTGTCATTTGCTGGATTAATTACCAATTTTATTTATCTATTTTTTAAATTAAAGATCAGGCCTTTTTTTTTTTATATAAATACAAGCCAATTTGGCTCATTAACTGTGATAATCCTTCCACTTGACTACAATAATTATTGGCAGTTTAACTGTTAAGCTGAAGATAATTATCTATAAAGCTCCTTAACCTTAGAGATCTCCTTTGTTACCACTAACAGGAGGCAGAACTGGTTTTAGATGCAACAGTGAAACTAAATAAACAGAAAACTGTTAAAGCTACTACTTTGTGACTATTAAACCTAACAAACTGGTGACTTTAACAGCGCGTATGACCTGTTTTTTGTTTTGTAGGACTCTTGCACCATAGTTCTCTTGTTTTTTATGCTGATTTGATGCATGTGTCTTTACCTTGTGAGGTTGGATGTACGTTGTTTATTCCTTCATATCTTTCGTAAGGTAAAGATGTGGTGCTTAAAATCTGGTCGCTCTGCAGACTGGTGGAAGTTTCTGCTGATAAGAAAAGAAGTTTACTTACACTTTATGTTTATTTAGACAAAATGAGGTCTGCTACTGTTATTTCTTCTGTAAAATCTGTTACTACACTGTTGCTTATTTTACCATTTTCACTTTTTATAGGACAATTGTATCAGAAAACAAACGGATCTGAAGCAGTATCATCAACTGATACTGAAGAGTCATGTTGAATGCAAATATACTGTTTAGATTTAACATGCTACATATCTAATAAAAGCTAAAAACACATGCAGTACTGAGTTAGTTTTTAGTCTTTTTACACTCTTAAACTTGCAGCACAGGCACAAAATCTGTAGCCAATTCTACTATAGTTAATGCTGTTGTTAGTACATAGGTCGATCACATTAACTTCTCTTATTGCAGCTTCTTTTTTCATTTTGTAAATAAAAATAAAAGGCCTGAAAAGGTCAAAAGGGTTGCATTGTGGGAAAAAAAAAATCCCCCTCCCTTAGAAGAGGATGATCTAGCCTCCTCATCTTTATTTTCACCTACACTTTCTAACCACAACTTCAAACCACTGAATTTATAGAAGCTTGGACGTGGTAAGTCAAAACTGTGTGATTAACATAATTAACTATAACTGAAGCAAAGATCTCATCTTTATCAATACTTCCTCTAATCGTTGACATCAACACATGAATTCCAAATCCGTGTTAGTTCCCTGAGTCCCTAGTTAACATCTAAAGGGATTGTTTTAACTAGTAGCTGTGCCCCAATTCATGTCATGCTTTGAAAGCTGTCATGATCTTCTCTGCTTCAATATAGATATAGTATGCTAGCAAAAACAGTCGCCCTAAAAGTTGGCATGTCATAGATAGGATGGAATTAGGAACTCTTCCAAAGGCTAAATCATCTCATTTTACCAAAGCTCAGTTCAGCTCTAGTATCCTTCAAAGGCTTGCCTTTGTAGGCGGCATGCTTCGAAGCATGCAGCCTCTGAACTGGGTTACAGTTTATCTTTACTAGACCAGTTATAACAGTCTTATGTCGGAGATTCAAGATGGTTTCTTTATGGGTGAGCTAAAGTTGAGAGCTACTCAGAACATGGCCACAAAAAGAGTGGATCTAAAATAGCTCAAGCCACAAGTTTTGTAGCTGTATTGTGTATTATACAGCATCACTTATGTATCAGTCACACAATGTAATAATAAAGTCCATGTTGCCACATGGTGTTGCATCTTAAACCTTTTTGGAACAAACGACAGACCATGCTGCTATACGAATGTGATTTTGGTTTAGTAAATGTAATAAAAAAGTAAATAACTATCTGATGTGAAAGTGACACGATGTACAAATCCATGACAGTATTCACTCCAGCTGCTGCAGCTGTTTGCTTATTCTAACCCATCAAGAAAAATTCTCATTCTTTAAACAAAGTAGGGCCACAGTTTATTGGAAGTAGGATGTTGATAACTCGCAAGGACTTCACAACACCCCACTTAAAATATACATAAATATAAATACCCTTGGATTTAGCACTACACTGGAACCAGCCATAACTAAAAAAAACAAAAAAAAAAACCTTGCAAAATCTGCAAACTTTTCTAATAAAAGCAAATTTTTCAGGTTAGCCTCCAAAAGTTTACATAAAACAAACAGTAGGTTTACAGTTTAATGTCACCATTTAGGTGGAACTAGTACAGCAACTAATTGTGGCATTATTTCCCCTTTCCTTGTCAAATTGGGCTTTTTATGGTTGACCTCTTACATTCTTCATCAAAACATACAGGCAGGTTCACCCATGGTAACCATGATGCCACAAAGCTGTGACAAATCTCACTGTAACTATAACAGCTACAATATATGTGCTGTTCAGACCCCAGCTATGGCTGCACAGAGCTGTTTGGTTAGCACTGATGCCTCACGGCAAGAAAGTTCCTGGCTGGAATCTTGGCTGACGGCTTTTCTGTACAGAGTCTGCATGTTTTACATATTTTGTGATTCCAATTTGACCCTGTGTTGGCCTTGGGAAGGACTGGCAACCTGTCCAAGGTATACCACATCTGTTTTTCAATGCCAGCTAGAACGGGGCCCTGTGACCCTGAAAGCAGGTTTAGAAAATGGATGGTGCTAGGGTGTGGCGTGACAGCCCCCTCACTAAGGTGATTCTGTTCAATATATTGTGACATTGTTTGTTTTTTTGCTGAAGTTGTAGTTGGGATTTATTTGGGGGAAAAGCCACTAACATCTCTCTCTCTGAGGTCTGGCTGGGTGTGGCTTCATGGAGTGCACACATGAGGGCAGCCTAAGGACCCAAGCAGCTCCTGGAGATTGGTTTGTAGTTTGTAAATAACTTCAGGAAAGCAATGTTGTAAATAGTAGTTTATTTGAACTTAGAAATCTGAGGGACACCATTGTTTTGTAAGATGGTTTAATCAACAATTATTTAGGGTCTGTGTAAGGGTGTGACAGGGAGAGGACAGAGATGAGAAGCAGGATGAATCACTGATACGGCGAAAATCAACTGTACTAATGCTGTCTGTGAACCACCCTGCTGTTGGTGAGCAATTACCAAGTAAAAGAAATTCAGAGCTCTAAGATCTGACTGTGAAGATTATTTCCCTGTCCATAATGCTTTACCTGTTTCGAGGGTTCCATACCATCTTCACCCCTACAGATGGACAGACTAGAACTATTTATTACAACAAATACAACTGCCTCTGCTACAGTACTGTTAGTACAAACAGATGCATATCTTATTATTATTATATTTTATTTGTTTGTAGTATTAAATATTGATTATGTTAAGTTTTTTTTTTTTTTATTTTGGTCTCACATTAGTGCAGATACAGAACTGACTAACTGTAGTGGAAAAGATGGAGTCATGGGGGATATTTCTGTGACTTTCTTTAAGATCAGACCATCAATAATCACACAGAGAACAAAACTTTCACTTTGTTTACTATTCTATTGATTTTTTTAAAATAATGACGTAAAATCAATCTTAATAAAGAGTGTATTTGTGTACACACACACACAAACATACTGGTTTAGATATTTTTAAAGTTCCATAAAATATGCAAGAAATCTAAATTAACAAGCAATGTTCCTTTGACACACCAAAACAATATGAATAGTATTTTACTTTTGTTTCTTATGGACAGATACTTACTCATTGGTGGTCTTGGTTTGTCTGGGTGAGCTGAAACACAGTAAGAAAAAATACATTTCTGACTGATAAGCAACTTAATTAATAATAATAATGAAAAATAAGATAACATAAACAATACAGTTCTTTGTTCAAGCACTTTAACACTGTTGGTCTGACCTAGTCTGATAAAATGACAGCCAGCATGGTAGTTGAGGCTTCACCATTAAAAATAAAAAGCTATTTTTTTCTGAAATTGGTCAGATACAAGGACTGGACTGAAAAGGGGTTAAAAAGCAATCCATGTTTCAAGAAAAACTTCATAATACCTTTAGAGAGTCTGGAGATCTGTTGCTCAAAACCACTTTGAATGCCTAAAAGACAGTATTATTCCTTTTGAGGCTAAATCTAAAAATCTAAGGTGTTGTTTAAGTCTTCTACACAAAATTTTGTTAAACTCTTGGTTCTTGCATTGAAATGTTTTTTTTAAGGCTCAGTCCATACCTGCAGTGAATCTAAAATGGGTTCAGCTACTCTCAAAATACATTCTAACCTAACATTTTATAATTCTGGGGCCTGTGGTTCTGTCTGTTCTTTACTCAAATAGTTCTTCTCTGAACATAACTTCAAAGTGATGTATACAAAGAAAAAGGAATAAAGAATTCTTACGTATACACTCGAGGGATGGTGTGGTCCACTGTACAGTTCCTTCAATAATCTTGCATGTAATGAGATTTGATGTTCCTGCTTTCCTCACATAATCTTTGATGCAATGGTAGCGAAATCTCTCATCAAGCTGGAAGCACTTCCCACTGTCGGCTGGAGGCTCTGTTTGATGCCTTTGAGGAATTTGTGGACATATACAATTTTCTGTTGGGGGAGGGCACAAAAAAATTATTAAAACACACCCATATAAATCAATAATACATATTTTTTTAAAGTATAATAAATCTATTGCTTTTGTATTTCAACAATTATTGTTCAAACAAGACACTTAGAATTATCTTTCACATTACAAATCCAATCAGCTATGTTGCGTTGTTTCCTAAACAAAGTACTTTTTATTTTAACTTTTTTTTCAGCCGACAGGTCCATATATTGCCCAAAATGGTCCCCAGACGTTTTCAAACTCTTCCTACTTCAATTTTTGTGACTGTGTTTTTAAACAAGAGTACTGCATTTGTTGAATCTCTGAAATCCAACAAATAGAGGTCCAACAAATCACAGATGTAAACCACAGATAATTTTTTCTAAAGCGATATTTGATTAATTGGAACGCATAGAGCTAATAAACAAGAGGGCCCACTCCACTCTCCCATATCGCCACAAATATTTTTTTTAAAATTCTTTTAAAGAATTTTCTATATGTAAATAAATCTGCTTTGTTACGCTGTCATTATCAATGAGATTATTGGATTAAGCCCAATCTTTGTCAAATGATAGAATTGTTACAATATAAAAAATGGTATTAATGTGGTTTAGTAACATTTAAAAACTGTAAGTTAGAAGTTTAAATAGAGCTGACATGATAAATAATCAAGTAAATAGGTTGACCAAGTGAGAAGATTTTTTTTCCTTCATGTTGTTCTGCGCATCCCATGTAAAAAATAGGTGAGTTTATTATGATCTTACCGCCGCTCGAGAATCGCACAACTCCAAGCAGACAAACCACCATAATTAGGGGAGAAAAAGAGAAACAGAACATATCCATCTGACAGCCCTGCGGCAATTTAACCGTTTGCTGAATAAACACCGCCCGGTAGAGACCATCGTCTTAGAGGGATTTTCTCAGTGTTGTCACACATACTTTCGATTTACTGTAACCCCTCCTTTTAGGATCCATTTTTTTTTTCTTTTTATAAATCTGAAATCGCCATATTTGTAGTTTTGTTTTCGTAATTAAAATGTTACATTGTTAAAAGTCATCCGACAGCTAGATGGCACAATCGGATTAAATGCCGTTAAATGTTGTTGACTGTCGCGTTTAGTTTTGTTGTCGTAGTGGCACTGCTTCCGTTGCTTACAGCGAGGAGAGAAGGTATGACAAATTTGCTGCTAATTTTCTTGAAAATGCTTTAAAGAGGATTTACATTTATAGTGTCTACATTATTTCAACATTGGTAGGTTGGGAACCAGCTAAAATGATTAATTCGTTTTTAATAAATACATATATAATTCAAATTGGAGCAGGTACTTTAGCAGCAATATTAGCTTTAGCTTATGCTAGCTAACGTTAACAGCCAGACTCCTGTCTTATTCGGCTTTTTGCTGAAATATTAGAAATGAATTATTAGGTTACAAACTGTGACGCGAACTAACTTTGTAGCTAAGCTATTGCCTTGTTTTAGCCTCAGTTTCTATAAGTACTAATGAGCGGAGTGATGCATCTGAAGCAAGTTGAATGAAGAATAAAAACCTGTGCGTGTCTGTAGGTAAAAGTAGAACGGACAGACAGCAATGTCGTTGTACGATGACCTCGGTGTGGGTGCCAGTGACACTAAAACCGAAGGCTGGTCCAAAAATTTCAAACTGCTGCAGTCCCAGCTGAAGGTGAAGAAGGCAGCTCTGACCCAAGCCAAGGTAGGTTCAGTTATGATAAAGATTAAAAGTAAAGAATAACGCAACGTGCAAAGTAAACGAGGGTTTTATAAATGTTTTATTCACATTTGTGAGGATATGGAAGTACACATTCACATTTTTAATATAGGCATGTTTTAAGCCATGATTTACAATTTGAAAGTTACTTGCATGTTAGACATGTGTAATGTATAAAAACGATTTTCTGGCAAGTAAGTTAATATGCAGTTGACTTTTCCCGTTCATCTAATACCACTTTTATAAATTATGTTAAGTTAAGGACATCTGACTTAAGCTTAGAGCTGTTTACTGTCATTGAAACGTTTTTTATTCATTCATTATTTTTCTATACCACTTATTCCACTTTCGGGTCACTGGGAAATTGGAGTCTATCCCAGCAATTAGCAGGCAAGAGGCAGGGTACACCCTGGACAGGACGCCAGTTCATTGCAGAGTCAACACAGAGAGACAAACATGGTGTTGAGATGAACGTTAGATTCACATAGCCTTTGATTCAGTACTACACTGGAACAAGCCATAACAAAAACAAAATAATAATAACTTGCAAAATCTGTAAAACTTTACTAATATAATCAACTTTTTTTTTTTTTTTAAATGTTAGCCTCTAAATGTTTACATAAAACACACAGTAGGTTTACATGTGCAGGCTAAAGTTTAAAGTCACCAATTCGGTGGAACTATTACAGCAACAAAATGTGGCATTATTTCCCCTTTGCTTGTTAACATTTGGGCTTTTTCTGGTTGATCTCTTACTTAGTTCACCAAAACATACATGCAGTTTCACTCCTTGTAACCACAGAGCTGTTTGGTTAGCACTGATGCCTCACAGCAAGAAAGTTCCTGGCTGGAATCGCAACTGACTGCTTTTCTGTGCAGAGTCTGCATGTGTCACATATTTTGTATTTCCAATTTGTCCCTGTGTTGGCCTTAGAATGGACTGGCAACCTGTGCAAGGTATACCACATCTGTTTTCCAATGCCAGCTAGGATGGGGACTCCAGCTTGTCCCTGTGACCATGAATAAGATAAGCAGGGATGGACAGACCAGAACTATTTATTAAAACAAATACAACTGCCTCTGCCACAGTACTGTTACTACAAACAGATGCATGTCTATACCAGCAGTTAGCTGGTGAAGGAAAAACATTGTAATGATTTTGCAGGCTAACTTTCATCTCAAATTATTACAGAAGATCTGTGAATATACAAATATTGCTGATTTCTAAGTTTAGAGGTATCTGACAAAAGATGGAATAATGAACTATTTTTATGCAGCTAATGTGGTTGATCATGCTGGTACAAGTTAACCTGTGATCTCTGGCTGTTGACTGCATGGCACTCTATCTTCTTCTAATGTCCTTCCACCTATCCACTGTTTCTACTTAAATGAAGCAAGTTACATTCTGAATGTCAAACAAGGGAAAGTTACAGACAGATGTGTATGTGTGTGTTTTTCTGTAGTCCCAGCGGATAAAACAGACCACTGTATTGGCGCCTGTCATAGATTTAAAGAGAGGAGGTTCCAGTGATGACCGACAGAACACAGACACACCTCCACATTCTGCAACTGGACTAAAGGTCTGACTCACTCAATATCAGTGCCAGCTAGAATTGTTTATAATTTCAAGCTTGACAACATTTGTAGCTTTTATAGTTTGACTGGACTGGATCATATTTAGCTGTGCAGGATAAAAGTGCTTGTGCGTAACTTGGACATCCATGTTTTGCTTTCCACAGGATGCAGTGCCCAGTGGTTTCTCTTCTGGCGATGTGCTGATTCCATTGGCAGACGAGTACGACCCCATGTTCCCCAATGACTACGAGAAGGTGGTGAAGCGTCACAGAGAGGAGCGACAGCGGCAGAGGGAGCAGGAGCGGCAGAAGGAGATTGAAGAAAGGGAAAAGTATAGCAATTTTTTTTTAAATTCTAAACTTAATTTGGGAGTCAAAAAGGTGTCAAACCTGTGCCTAAAAAAAACCAAAACATGGAAACATGACACCCTTTTTCCTCGCAGGCAATATATATAAACTATATAGTAAATGTCTTTTTATACTTCAGGGATCTTCTGATCTTGATACAGCAGTTATTGCTTGTAGCTGTAAGCACAGAAGAAACTCAGAGCTTCATGAATTTGTCATGTCATGTAAATGTCATGTGTTTCAGGAAGAGGAAAGACAGGCACGAAGGTGGAGCTCCAAGCGGTTTCTCTCGTTTCCCTGCCACAGAAGAAGACTCAGATGAAGAGGAGGAGTATGAGAAGGAGCGGAGGAAACGAAGTGAGTACTTCCAACCATGAGGACTTGGCAGAAATATAAACTAATGTTCCTCAGCATGTTTAAACATTGAAAAACAGGAGAATGTAAGTGTTGTCTTTACCCTGAGAGATCGAGTTAAATATAACAATGTTCTTATCAGTCATTAAATACTGAACATAGAAATGTAATAAATGGTCAAACTTGTCCACATAATTTAGGAGTTAAAATGCTTTAGTTGGTCCTTTTGGGGATTTTTTTTTTTTTTTAAATTGATGCTCAGATAGTAATCAATACCAATAATTTGCATCCGATGAGATACTTAAACGATTGGTTCATTTTTTAAAACGAAACAAGCACTCAGACCCTTGTTTGTCCCACCAGGCCCAAATTGATGATGACAGTAAAAGAGCTGGAAGGTATATATTAAAAAAAGATCAGGTTTTACTTTACTAACTGTCCCATACCAATCCGGACCCGCTGGTGGAAACAGAACTTAAAATTTGTCCAACCATGGTGGAAATGATGAGCTGCCATTCACTGTATTTATGGGTCACATTGAAGTTAAAGGAACTCTGATTTGTTAACCACTAATTAAGCAACATGTAACACAGAACTATCAAATATTTGCTTCATCTAAATAATAATCATTTTATTTGGTAATAAATGCAACACTTATTGTCTTTTTTTTTTCTTTTTTTTTTTTGAGGAGGACAATTATGTGAATTATCTATGTTTAAAAATAATTGTTCCTCCTGTAAAACAACTTCTTTCTTTGACATAAAAGAAGTTTGATAATTTCTGTTAATTAAGCTAATTATCTATCAGTAACAGAGTCAAGATAAAACGAAAAATAGTATTGTGGTAACGTCTGATTAAGCAGTGCTTCAGCTGGTGCTGCTGTTTTCTGTAAGTCTAGTCCCCTCACAAGCAGATTGTTTGCTTCCTCCAGGTGTTATGAGAAAGCTTTCTCTACAGTTGAAGCGTAAGACAACTCAACTGCATTACTTGCACTTGGAACAAACTGCAGATTTCTTAGTCTCTTTCTCTGATTTGAAAACCTTTTCTCAAAACTAAAACAAAATCTGACTGTTGGGTTTTTCCTTCACCTCCCAGATTTGGGTGGAGCGGCCATTGCCCCTCCGTCATCACTGGTGGACAGAGATGGTAAGTAATAATAAACCATCATATAATAGTTGAACATAAACAGAATGAGACTGAATACTTTATTAATCCTAAAGGATTGATAAAAGATATAACAGATTGGAACTCTATCCAGGGTCTACCCTGACACTCGCATGCTAATTGTTGGGATAGACAGAAAGAAAGGATAATGTGAGAGAAGTGTAAGTTGGGTTACGATATGTTAGAATTAGTCTTTATGATGATCAAAGAACTATCAATTAAGCACAACAGTAATGACCAATAAAGCTTTTTTCTTGCTTCCAGAAAGTTCAGCACGTTGTCCAGCAGAGGGCAGCATTGGTTGCCAAATAACTTGAAATGTCAATCAGTAGAACTTAGAAAAGTTCAACATGCTTAACTTTTAACATTATTATAGTTTAGTGCCTGGCAACTATCAAAATTTTTAATCGCGATTAATCGCATGACATTTTGTGTCTTTTTCCTTTAAAAGAAGGCGTACGGCTATATAAAGAAAATGCAGTAAATTTTGGTTTACAAACACTAAATCAGGAGTCTCCAACCTTCCACAATGGCTCTAGCTACGTGGCTAAAATATTTAAAAAAAAAATCTATTTTACTTGTAGTTAGGTCGGAAATTATGGACTTTTTTTTTTTTCTCTGCATCATTTTCCACAAATATCTACATCCCTTAGAATGAAGTCTGTCTATCCTCTTTATTATAAAGGTTTTATGTTTTTCTTTATTTTAAAAACTAAAAATAATAATTATCCTATGGTGGCTCTTAATCAAAAAAAAATATATATATTAAGTTGCCTTTTGGAAAAGGACTCGTAGCATTTGTAGCTTTAAAGGAGTTTTATTTAGCTGGCTGAGGGAAAAATGGCTCTCTGGATTGTAAAGGCTGCAGACCCCTGAACTAAACA